>PVHP010052788.1:0-10969 GCA_004024765.1 Zapus hudsonius
CACACGTCTTAGTGCTCCTTTTGAAGAACGCGTTCCTTGCTTCAGAGGCACTGGCCCTTGGGTGCCCAGGCCATCCTGTGTGGAAGGCTCACAGCCTCTTCCTTGCGGGTCCCAACAGGGATGCCGACTCTCCTGAGGCCCATGGCTGCTCCTGCGACAATCCAAGATGGATCCAAAAGGAGAAAAGCATGAGGGTGGTAACCAGGTAGGTAAGCATGATTCCATCCTTCGAGAATGGGTTGACTCAGCAAACCACTGGTGCTGGAGACTTCTCAGTTGACTCTAGACATTCAGGGCCCTTATCCCCAGAAACTGCCCACCCCACCCCACCATCGAAGTCCTGGTCACAGTCCACAAACAAGGGCACAGCTCCTCTCCTCGCCCTCTGCTGGGATGACCACTGCAGGTCATCTGTGTGACAATCTACTCCCCTCACCATGTAGTGAGGGTCACAGACAAGGTAGTGGATGTTACAAGTAGGTGGCAAACTGGGATGTGGGCAGACAGTACTGGAAGAACAGAGGAAGGAGCCTGGCTGGGCTGCAGGAAGGTGCTTCCTGGAAAAAGCAACAGTTCAACCATGACCCAAGGCTGATCAGGAGGAGACCCCAAAGGGGGGTCAGGCAACAGTATGCATTAGGCAGAGACCCTGGGGTCTGACACAGAACTAAAGCAACAGCCAGAGGTGGAGGGAGATGCAGGCAAGGCTCCAGCCTCACAAGGCCTGAGAGACAGACCCTCAGGGGATTCTGAGCAGCCGCTGAAGGATGCCACCAGGGCCAGATCCAGCTGAAGACATGTAAACCCCGCTCTGAATTCCTCAGTCACCATGGGGCTTCCCAGCCCACAGGGGAGGGGTCCCAGGTTTTTAAGCTAAAGTGGAAGGGCCCAGAACAGCCTTCTCTGTCTTGTTGAAACGTGTGAAATGTCTGTATTAAAATCTTTATCTTCATGTCATATTGTAGATGCTTACGTATTTTAAATACAACTTACATAATGCTAGATACTATAAATCTATACTCTAATCTACTATAAGCTATATACACTATGAGATATATATTTATGGTTTTATATGTTTAATAGATCATATACTAGCTGTTGCAGGTCTTGGCATCCGACGAAAAGCAGCTGATGAGGGGAAAGTTTTTGGTTATGGCTGACAGTCCCGAGGGAAAGCTTCATGATGGCAGGGGAAAGCATGGCATGAGCAGAGGCTGGGCATAACCTCTGACACAGCAGGTGGAAAACAGCAGCAGGAGAGTGAGCTGAACTCTGGCAACTGGGAGCTGGATATCACACTCCTCCTCCAGCAAGGCTCCACCTCCCAAATTGCCACCAGCTGGGGACCAAGCATTCAAAACCCATGAGTTTATGGGGGACATCTGATTCAAACCACCACTAGCATAGCATATTGATATAGTATATAGTTAGATATATAAATGTTATATATCAATATAAAATATAACCTAAAGACACACACACACACATATATATGAAATAGTCTATGCAAAGGCTTGGCTTTAAAAGATATTTCTGTTGTTGAGAAAATTCAAAAACTGCAGAAGTGATCAGACTTTATTTGGGGGTCATAGGAGCTGAGGTCAGGAGACACAGGTCCAGCAAGCTCTGAACCTGTGTTCTGAAGACAGGGGGGAAGTGAGTACATCTGTTGCAATCAGTGCAGCCTTAAGGTACAGATTCCTTGGTAGGAAAGTTCTGTCGAAGTATCAAGAAAAGATGGAGTCAAAACTGATAAGGAAAAGAACGTATGGGGAGGGGAGAAGGCTGGCTCAGTGGTTAAAGCCACTTGCTTGCAAAGCCTGCCAGCTCTGGTTTGATTCTCTTAGAGCCTGATGGATAGGGTGGTGCTTGCATCTGGAGTTGGTTAGCAGTGGCAGAGGCCATGGTGCACTTATATATTCATTCTCTTATCCATTCTCTCTCCTTGCAAATAGAAAAAAAAAAGTATGACCACAACGGCAATGTCCAGAATCAAGAGTCTCAGAAGAATTGGAGAGATTGATTAAGTGATTAAGGCACTTGCCTGCAAAGCCTAAGGACCCAGGTTCGATTCGCCATTACCCAAGTAAAGCCGGATGTACAAGGTGGTACATGTGTCTGGAGTTCCTTTGCAGTGGCAGGAAGCCCTAGTGAGCCTATTCTCTCTCTCTCTTTCTCTCTCTCTCTCTCCCTATTTCTCTCCCATAAATAAATAAATAAATTAAAAAAAAAGAGTCCAAGAACCTCTTTAGCTCTGAGAGTGGGTCTTTCCATATTGTCCAACTTCTGAGATCAAGTGACCCTCCAGTCTCTGCCTTCTGAGCAGCTGGGAGTAGAGGTACGCACCAATGAACACAGCAAGAATGTGATAACCTCTTGATACAGATCTTTTATATTCTTAGTTTTTAATTTGATTTTTTTTTTTGCAGTCTTGGAAATGGAAGAGGACCTCACACTAATAGGTAAGTGAGCCACACCCCAGGGACCTCATTGGTAGATTCTAGGCAGATGCTCTATGACTAAGCCACACCCCCAACTTCTTACTGGTAGATTCTGGACAAGAGCTAAGCCAGTGAGCTACAATCCTCCCAGCCCTTGGTGTGCAAATTGTGCCACAATTTTTCAGTTGTGCTAGAAGTCTGCAGTCAGGATGGGGTAGAGCCATAGTTCCCATTCAAGGCAACTGCTGGAAGCATCTATAGCTTTGGCTCCCAACTCAATGCCAAAAAGCTATTTTCCAGGTTGCTTTCATCATGACTTCCATTCTGTTTTCACATGGTATATTTTAACGCAATTGAGAAAGCAGTCCTAAAACCATGCATGAAAGGAACCATTTCTCTTGTTGAAGCTAACTCTGGAAAATGAGGGTAGGAATGCCACCCATCTCCAAGAAAGAGAAGCACTGAAAGGACCTGGGAAGACAAGGCAGGCAGAACGAAAGCCACTAGGGTCCCTGCTTCCTCCTTAGCCCTGCCTCAGGGAAAACCCGAGTGATGGAGAAGCCCTTCCTGCTGTAACCACTCACAAGGCGGTCCAGGCAAGGGATGACCTACCCTCTCAAGCAGAGTCATGCAGGTGCCTGGAAATTCTTACTTTCCTTTTGCTCAGAGCCGTCAAAGGTCTCATCTTCAACAGTCCCAAGTTGTCACCTGTGTGACCTCTGAAAGGAGCAACACCTTTACTTAACCATCCAGTCATGGAGGAAGACAGGGATTGAAAGGAGGAAAGAAGGAATTGAGATGTTGGACGACTCTGGAGAGATGGCTCAGCAGTTAAGGCACTTGCCTCCAGTGCCTAAGGCTCCTGGTTCAATTCCCCAGTACCCACATACAAAGACCCACAACATGGTGGCCCTGGTGCTCTCTCTCTCTCTCTCTCTCTCTCTCTCTCTCTCTCTCTCTCTCTCTCTCTCTCTCTCATCTCGCTCTGCTTGAAAATGAATAAATAAAATTTTAAAAAGAGAGAGAGAGCTGGAAAGATGGCTCAGTGGTTAAGGTGCTTGCCTACAAAGCCTAACAACCTTGGTTCAAATCCCCAGTACCCATGTAAAGCCTGATGCACAAAGTGGCTCATATATCTGGAGTTTGTTTGCAGTGGCTAAAAGCCTTGGCAAACCCATTCTCTCTGTGTCTCTCTTCTCTCTCTTTCTCAACTTGCAAATATATGTGTGCATGTGTTTCAAAAGCGTCATCCAACATATATATATTATGCATTATATATAATATGTATTATATATGTATTATATATAACTGTGGGGAGCTGCTTATTGTGCCTTAACTGTGTCGACACCATTTTGAAGGTCTCTGTCATTTTCTCTACTAACCAAAGCTAAGTTTGTATTTCTCTGCTTAAGTTTCCTTTTCCTGCCTGTGTGCTTCCTCCTAGAAATCACATGACCTCATTGTGTCAGGTCGCTTAGCAACCCAGCTAGTGTCCACGTACTTCCTCCTTCGAGAGGGTTTATAAGCATTTGCCTGAGCTCCAATAAATCAAGACTTGATCAGACACCTGTCTTGTCTCCATTCTTCGCATATCTTTTCCCTTCCATTCTCACCCCCCTCTCTTAGGGTCTTTGTTGACTGACCTGCTGACCAGGTCATATAATATGTATTATATATGGTATTATGTATCTGTGTAAAATCTAGGATCCATATATGAGAGAAAACATGTAATGTTTGTCTGATTCTGGCATATTTCCCACCATGATGGACTACAGCAAGCCGAAATACACCCTTTCTCCCTTAAATTGCTTCTTCTCAGGTATTTAGTCACAACAATGAGAAAAGTAATTCATACACAGCATAATAATAGTAATGATATTTGTGGGAAGTGAAGGTTGTAGTCACGAGGTGAAGCTTGCTGGATATATGAACTGTGATCCCAACACTTGGGAAACAGGGGAGATGATTAGGAGCTCAAGGCCATACTGAGCTACAGAGCAAGTCCCTAAACTAAAAATTATAAATAAAGCTGGGTGTGGTGGCCCATGCCTTTAATCCCAGCACTCCAGAAGCAGAAGTAGGAGGATCGTCATGAGTTCAAAGTTCAAGGCCATCCTGAGACTACAAAGTGAATTCCAGGTCCGTCTGGGCTAGAGCGAGACCCTACCTTGAAAAAACTATATATAAAAAACATATATACATATGTGTGTTTTTAAAAAGAGAATGAATCAATCCTGTTCACACTTGCACCTAAGGAGGCTAGACGTGTAGTGTAGATCCCAGCCAAGGATAACTTCTGCCTTTAGGAGCTAATGTTGGATTAAAAACGGACGTTGCTCCTTTTCCTACATAGCTTCTACAAGAAAAGTGTTGTCTCTGTTTTACACTATAATAGATACAGCGTATGATCACACCACTAGGAGGTGGCAGTATTGGGATTTGGTGATAGTCCTTTAGGTTCCCAGGACCACACTCGCCAACATCTGCAAGCACTCAGCCTGTCCTTTCTCATCAAACTTTAGAGTCACAAGGATTTCAGAGTACATGGCTGCCTCCATGCCTGGAACTAGGCTGGAAGGAAGTGGGACAAAGTGGGCTGATGACCAAGGCCCCTGCCATCAGGCTGGCATCTTAAGTGGCCTCTCAGCCTCCAGGACAAGTTTTGGGCACCAAGAGTGGGTGATCCATCACCTTCCCCAATAGCTGACGTGACACCCCGAGTGGCCACCATGAGTCACCCACCCACCAGTGTGCTGCTGTTCTTTTTAAAACCCCAAGCAGCTGAGTCCAGCTGGGCCCTTTGGCCACCCCACATTTTCAGCTCCTGGGCCATGGAGATGTTTTTGGCAAGGCCTTGAGTACAATTAGCCAAGTCAGCACTGGGAAGCTGAGGTGGCGGGGTGGGAACCAGGTCAGAAGTTCCTCCCAGGGCCCCTGACTCAGTCACCAGATGACTTCTGAGGACCAGTAGAGCTGAGCAGAGCCCTGGGGGGCTGGAGCTAGACCAGGTCGTGGAGAGAGCAAAGTGTGAGGAGAACTAAAGATAGTGTGAAAGCCAAGTCCAGATGGAGCTAAAAAAGACCTTCTAGATTGCATGTTACAAGACACAAAGCCTGGGCCCTGAGGGATGTATTCCCACTGCCCACTGCAACTGGCCAAGAGGAAGCGCTGACTTCCACCCCTAAATTTCCAAAATGGGCCCGCAGATGTCCAGTCCCACTGTGTAGAGAGCAGCTAGAGGGAGATGGTTCCTCTCTGCAGACTGACACCCATGACCTCATCCTCATTACCAGAGTGAACACATGGCAGACAGAGAGGGAGCCTCACACATTTGATCCCCTGAATAGCTTTTAAAAATAAATTTATTGGGCTGGAGAGATGGCTCAGCAGTTAAGTCACTTGCCTCCAGTGCCTAAGTCCCCGGGTTCAATTCCCTAGGACCCACATAAGCCAGACCCACAAGGTGGTGGCCCTGGTGCATTCTCTCTCTCTCTCTCTCTCTCTCTCTCTCTCTCTCTCTCTCTCTCTCTCTGCTTGAAAATGAATAAATAAAATATTTTTTAAAATAAAAATAAAAAAATAAATTTATCTATTTATTTGCAAACAGAGAGCAAGCGAGCGAGCGAGAGAGAGAGAGAGAGAGAGAGAGAGAGAGAGAGAGAGAGAATGGGCATGCCAGGGCTTCAAGCCTCTGCAAATGAACTCCAGATGCATATGCCACCTTGTGCATCCAGCTTTTACATGGGTGCTGGGGAATTGAACCCAGGTCATTAGGCATTGCAAGTAAATGCCTTAACCACTGGCCAATCTCTCCAGCCCCTGAGTAGCTTTTGTAACTATGCACGATCAAGGTGCAGAAAACCAAAAATGAGACCCACATTGCGCTTCCAGCCTCAGGAAGAAATAGCAGGAAGCCCTAGGGGCCAATCCTTGGGAGGGGCAGTACCACCCTGCTTCTGGTTTCAGCAGCCCTCGGCCACTTTGGACCCTCCTAAGCTCACCATTAGCTATGGGTGTCAGCCTCCAAATGAGGCAAACTCCTACACCGACAGGCACAGACAGCTGCTGCCCTTTCTAAGGCTATTCTTGAACATCGAAAATTGTTCTTTTTTTCTGTTAAAACTCTGGAAAAACTTACAAGGTCACCAAGTCACTCTGACTCATTCTTTTCAGCAACCTAAAGTTGGCTCATTATAACACTGAACTAAGCATGCCCTGGAGAGTTCACGTCTGCCATGGCTCCTTTCTGAACACACACTCGATGACCTTGAACCCAGGGCTGTGTAGCAGATTTCCTCCGAATTGAAGAGAGAAAGGAGGCTCTGGGGATTCAGGATGTGCACGTGGTGCAGTGAGCTCCCTGCGGCTTCTGAGCTGAGGGGCTTCCTGGTGGGAGGTCGCCATCAGGGATGGGATGAGACGTCTCCTTTACGTCATCTACAGCCCCTCACCCTGCTCTGTAAGACACCCCAATAAACTCATTGGTTCACCAAACTGGTTTTGGTGTAATCATCTCTTGGTCTGTCATTTGTGCCCTATCTGGCGAGAAGATGTGTGTTTGCAGCACCCCAAAAAAACTTTTCCCGTGACACCCAGGAATATTATATCTGCCATCTCTCCACTCACTCTGTGACCTTGAACTGAGCATGCCCAGGAATGTGTCGGCCATATTTCTTGTGTGTGTGTGTGTGTGTGTGTGTGTGTGTGTGTGTAATATTTTTATTTATTTGCAAGCAGAAACAGAGAGAGGATGGGGAAGACAGGGTTCCTAGCCGCTGCAAATGAACTCAAGGCACATGGGTATATGCTTTTGTGCATCTGGCTTTATGTTACTACTGGGGGATCAAACTCAGGTCTTTAGGTGTTGCAGGCAAGGGCCTTAACCACTGGGCCATCTCTCCAGCCCCCATATTTCCTTTTGGAACACGACCATCAACAGAGCATGCTCAGAAGGGCACCTGCCCTTCATTTGCTTTCCTGTATAAATATGCAGGACATTCCCCTTAGAACCCTGGTGCTTCCTTTGTTTGGAAGGACAGCAGTGCTTAGCAAGTGACCGCAGTGTCCTCCCTTGCTGCCCACTCTTTTATCTCCTGGCTGTGTCTTTAGTCTTTACTCCCAACGAGATGCACATGTATTGAGTCACTTACAAGAGGACTCCTTGGTTCTCCATTCTGCCTGTCGGAGACAAAACATGGCCAAAGTGACATCTGGGCAGTTAGTTTCCATCATACTTCTAACCTCATTGGCAAGGAGGGAGCCTTATTCCCCAATCCTCACTCACCATGTGCATGAGGGTGAAGATCACAGACGCATGAGGGTCTTCACAGACATTGTTATGGCCACCCTGCAGCTCTCCTGAAAGCTCGTCTCCAGCAGTGCCTACCCTCCTTGCCCAAACTGTAAGATCCGTTGTGAGCTGTTTCCTGGCAGATGATGAGTCAGAGGCCAAGGGCTTTGTTACCCTGGCATTGAAGACAGTATGAAGGGGAAAGCATGGCAGGGGCAGGAGAGTGGTATCACGTCATCACAGCAATGGGGAGGAAGTAGAGAGCATGCACGCTGGTGCTCAGCAGCTTTCTCCTATTTATCCAGTAGAAAACCCTGGCCTTAATGAGGCAGCTGCACGATTGAACCCCAGCAAGAAGGAGGCAGAGACAGGAGGGTCACCAGGGCTCACTGGTCAGTCAGCGTAACCGAGAAACATTCAGCTCCGTTCCAGTGAGTGATTCTGTCTCAAGAAAATAAGGTGGAAGAAAAATAGAGGTGGATACGATGCCCTCCTCTGGCCTCTACCTGAGGGGACACATGGTGTGCACTGCTGCAATACAGTGTACATGCAGCACATTCAAACCACACACAAACACCACTACACAAGCAGAGAGAGAGAGAGAGAGAGAGAGAGAGAGAGAGAGAGAGAGAGAGAGAATGGGCACACCAGGGCATCCAGCCACGGCAAACAAATTCCAGATGTATGTGCTACTCTGTGCATCTGGCTTGACATGGGTACTAGGGAATCAAACCCGGAGCCTTAGGCTTTGCAGGCAAGCACCTTAACTGCTGAGACATATTTCCAGTCCCTTAAAAATGTTTTTTTAACGTTTTTATTGGCTTAGAATTATATATATTAACACAACAATATCTCAGTATCATAGGTTCTTAGATAAAGCCATTGAATCCATGATGACATTCCCTCTTATGCCTTAGTTATTCTCCCCCCCCCATGACTCTTACATTCCTTCCACCCCCTCTTCCGAAAATTTCCCTGAGTCATAGTGGGTTAAAAATGTTTTAAGCTTTTAAAAAATTTTTTATTATTTAGTTATTTATTTGTGTGTGTGTGTGCCACTGCAAACAGAAGTCAGATGCTTGCTCCACTTTGTACGTTTATTTTTTGTTTTTGTTTTGTTTTGTTTTTTGAAGTAATGTCTCACTGTAGCCCAGGCTGACCTGGAACTCACTCCGTAGTCTCAGGCTGGCCTCGAACTCATAGGAATCCTCCTACCTCCACCTCCCAAGTGCTGGGATTAAAGGTGTGTGCCACCATGCCAGGCTTTGCTCTCCTTTGTGCCTCTGGTTCACGTGGGGTGGCTGGAGAACTGAACCTGGGCAGGGAGCTTGGAGCAGCTGGTCACATTCAGTCACAGTGAGGAAGCAGAGAGTGATGCAGGCTGCTGCTCAGCCAGTCTAGGATCCAAGCCCAGAGAATGATGCCCTCCTGTCCTCCCACCTCAAATAACCTACTAGATAAATCTCACAGGCAGCGCGGAGGCTAGCCTGATCTACATCATCCCTCACAGGTGAGTCTAGGTCCTCTCAAATTGACAAATCAGGGCTGGAGAGATGGCTCAGCGGTTAAGGCACTTGCCTCCAGTGCCTAAGGCCCTGGGTTCAATTCCCCAGGACCCACATAAGCCAGACCCACAAGGTGGTGGCTCTGGTGCTCTCTCTCTCTCTCTCTCTCTGTATCTCTCTGCTTGAAAATGAATAAATTTTAAAAAATTGACAAATCAATATAAACCATCACATTCAACCAATACATTTGTCAGAATTCTGGTGACGATGTATATGTATTTCCAGGTCCTAGTCTATCCATCAAAATATTTATCTCTATTTTTTCTAATAATACGCTAATTTAATTGCTCTGTAATAAGTCTTTGCCCTTTTAAGTATGAATTTCACTTAGTAATGATTGCACCAAGAAAGAATACCAGTGTCTGACTTTAAAATGTTTATTTTATTTATGCTCTTATGTCACCACTATACATAGTCATGCTGCATTATATGACAAAGCCACAACTTTGTTTATTTATTTATTTATTGAGTGTTGTGTTAAAAAATCAAACTTCTATCAAGAAAAAGGTTTTTTTTAAAATTTTTTATTGTCCATAATGAGTTACATTATTTAGTGGGCAAACAATGAGTTGTTATCCCCAATTCTCCGATGCTCCCCCTCCCCCTTCCCCAACCCTCTGGATATCCTCCTCTGTGGGTCATCTGGATCAGTCCTTGTGACAGGGGACCATGGATAGCCTAGTATTCGGCCAGGTTCTCCTGGCAAGAAAAAGGTTTTTAAAAATAAATATATTTTTTTTAAAAATCCAACTTTTATGTCTCCCCACTTAACAGGTTTCTTGTTGTTGTTGTTGGTCTATTTTTTGAAACAGGGTCTCGTGTATCCCAGGCTAACCTCAATCTTGATAGTCAAGAAGGATCTGGGCTTTCTATCCTCCTGCCTTCTCCAGAGTGCTGGGATTGTAGACATGTCTTTCCACTTACGGTCTATGTGGTGCTGGCGACCAAAGCCAGGGATTCGTGAATGGTAACCTGCAGTTTTCTAGGAATCTCCCAAACAAGACAATAAACCCCATTTGCAGTGACAGACGTGTCTTAGCCCTCTTGTGCTGTCCTTGTATCCCAAGGTTTTACCTTATCAGATTGTAATCCTAAGCAAGATACTAAAAAAAACTTTCTACAGTCTCATGTATCCAGAAGAGAGGGGGAGGGAGAGGGGAAAGGTCTCTAAAAGTGAGATGCCATATGCCTGTAATCTCAGCCCTGGCATGGGTTTTCTTTCCTGAAAACCTCTGTCCAGTCTCTGCCCCTGCCCATCCTTCGATACCATCTTATCAGTGGGTTAACCCAACCTCCCTCCACCGCTCCCCTCTCGGGGCCTGTACTAGTCGGGGTTTGCTAAAGAAACCCTACTGATAGAAAGAATATGTAAAAGGGGAGATTTATTAAGTTATCTCATGAGATACAGGCTGGGCTATTCACAGACCAGAAAGTCAAAGAACCAAGTAGCCGCTCGGTCCACGAGGCCGAAGGGATGGCAGAAACATACACAAGCAAGCAGCAAGGGGAGCCAGGCAACAAGCTCATAGCATGGAAGCCAGACAAAAGCAGGAGGAAGTCCTTCCACTGCCTGGAAACAACCTCAGAGACCCACCCCCCAAAAAACATCGCTTACTCCATTCCTAATCTGGTCAAGTTGACAACAAACCTAACCACTATAGTTCCTCCATGTA
>PVHP010052789.1:0-10983 GCA_004024765.1 Zapus hudsonius
CTGGGGACAGGGAGCTAATGCTCAAGAGGTACCCTTGGAGGGTGGGGCTGGAGAGATGGCTTAGCAGTTAAGGCATTTGCCTGCAAAGCCTAACCACCTGGGTTCAATTCCCCAGTATCTACCTAAGCCAGATGTACAAGGTGGCACATGCATCTGGAATTTGTTTGCAGTGGCTAGAGGCCCTGGTGCACCCATCTTCTCTTCCCTTCTTTTCCCTCCCCTCCCCCCTCCCCTCTTTTCTCTTCTCCTCCTTTCCTCCCCCCCCCCTCTCTGCAGCTCCCTGCTTTCAAATAAATAAACAAAATATTTTTTAAAGAGGTCCCTTTGTGTCTGAAGCTCCTATGTCAGCCAAGCACTTTTAAAAAAATCATTCCTTATGAACAAAAGTGCTGGTGTGGCACGCTGCTCAGTGGACAACAGAAGCAGATGCAAGTCACACGCTTGCTGATTTCAGAGAGGAAACGGATTATCTTTCCATTGATACAGACATAGCTAGGCTATATGTAATCCATACCAGCAAGAGAGGTGTGCACAGAGCCAGCGGAGGTCACAGCAGCACAGATGTGACCACAAACCCAGTGGATTTCAAAGCCAGCTGTAGACTAGACTCACTGGGGACTTTCATCCACCCCTCACTGCCCTCCCCCCACATTCCTCTCCCATAAGAATCTCCAGATTGAGCCCAGGCATCAGGACATTGCACAGGTGACTCTAATTTTACTGATGGCATGCAGACCCAGTCATGGGCAGTGTGGATAGAAGCACCCCTGCCAGTGGCTTCTTGGGTAGAAGGGAAGGAAATGGCTCTTTCTTGGAGCCTTTCCACTTGTGGCAAAGTGGTTTTTTGGTCAAATGTACATTGGTGCCAGGCATGGTGGTTATGACAGTTAAATTCACTGCTCAAGTTGATCAGATTGATAATCAAGTAAGAGATGCCTCTTGGGTGGCTCTGTGAGGTTGTTTCCAGAAGGATTAACTGAGAACGGAAGTCCTTCCTTCCGAGTGGGCAGCCCTTCTTCCCATGGTGGACTATATAGAAAGAAGCGATGAGAGAACACAGCACACACAGCCTTTTCATCTGGCTGCCTGTGTGTGCTACTCAGTGGTGCATGTTTTTTACCTGGCTGCCTTCTCTGTGCATTTCGTGTGCATCTACCCTGTTTTGGCCATCCTCTGTGGACATGGAAACCGAGTTTCATCACCCTACCAGAGCGGACTGAAGACTAGCATCTCTCTAGGAATCCTCCAGGCCTTCAGTGCCAGATTGGGACTGCTTACCACAATGTATATAAAAAATTTTTTCTGTATTATAGTTTGGATCTAGAAGGTCCTCCCAAAAAACTCGTGGTTTAAAGGCTAGGTCCTTAGCCCATGGCATATTGGTAGATGGTGGAACCTTTAGGAGATGGGGTGTAGTAGAAAAAATTTAAGTCGTTGGGGCATATCCTAGAAGGAGATATTGGTACACTAGTCTCTCTTCTCTCTCGTGTCTCTCTCTCTCTCTCTCTCTCTCTCTCTCTCTCTCTCTCTCTCTCTCTCTCTCTTTCTCTCTCTCTCTTCACATTGCTGGGACAAAACACCAAACCTAAAGCAGTTGTCGGGGAGAAAAGCATTCATTTTGGCTTACAGCCTTGAGGGGGAAGCTTCATGATGGCCGGAGGAACATGTCATAAGCAGAGTCTGGACATCACCTCTGCTGCAGCAGGTGGAGAACAGCAGCAGGAGAGTGAGCTGAGCTCTGGCAAGGAGAAGCTGGATAGAACACCCTAAAGCCTGCCTCCAACCGCACACCTCCTCCAACAAGGCTCCCACATTACTACCAGCTGGGAACCAAGCATTGAGAACACATGAGTTTATAGATGACACCTGATTCAAACCACCACTTCAAAAAAGTCTAGGAAGACCCTGGACCTCCTGTCATATAGTCAACTCTCTCAAATCCTAACCAGTGTTGGAAAGACACCAAAGATTGTCACTTACTAGTAACTCAGTGCTCATGAAATGAATTAAAGTAGATGAGATTCTTATTCTGTCCAACCAAGTTCACTAATAACCAAATTCTCCCTCAGAAAATCACAGACCGTTTTAAAAATAGATGAGGGGTTTTTTTCAAGGAATAAGACATATCCCCTAGGAAAAAATATTATTTAAAGAAGAATATGAAGTGACATCTGTGCCTTTATTAATGTTGAGGATCAGTGTCCCTTTAAATATACCTAGATACCATCCAAGAATGTGAGCATCTACTTCTCTCTTTTAAATGCACTTACCACAATTTGCAAAACTCTATTTAGTCTTATTCCATTATATGTCTGTCATCAGCCTTTAATGCCATTGTAAGAACTAGAATAATGTTAATTTTTTATGCCCAACACAGTGCACTTAGTAGGCATTCAATAAATATCTTGAGTGAATGAATAAATAAATAACACACGAAATATATGGCATGGGACACATTCATCATTGAAAACATACTGAGTAGAAGGTAGGAGCCTGTCATTATGAATCTATTCTGTTGGTCTGTAGGGACAGCCAGACACTAATGAGTCAGATGAGAGCAAGAGAGAGAGAACCAAAAATATAGAACTGGAAGAAAAATGCTCCAACATACCACTGACTGATCAATTCAGAGCACTGAACACAGCACCACTGAGATATGAATAAAATGCTGATTTCCTGGACCACATCAGCACGTTTAGGCATTGTTTGGGTTTGGCTTCGATGAGAACACCAGGGCTGTCCGTGTCAGCCTCCACTCACAACTCTCCTAATAACTGCCACCGGTAATTAGGGAGTACTGGGAAGAGGTCGTTGGAGGGAAATCAGCTTGCATATTTTTTCCTCCATTGTGCCTGGCTCATTTGAATGATAATAGATTGCAGTCTGGGATGTAACACTGACTCTGCTAAATAATTGGGGCGAGTCCTGGATGCCCAGTACCTGAGCTGCCCATTAGTGGCCAGTTACCAGCTTTGGGCAACAGACAGATGAGCTCCATGTGGCAGGAGACCGATGCTGTGAAATACCCCACTGCAGACACTGTCAAGAGTTCCCATCACTGCGACCTTTATTTGTTTTATTCATGGTCATTTTAACAGCTGAGAGACCTTAAAGGGTGACTGGTCAGAGATGATAAAACAATGGAGAGGTGCAGAGTCCCCATCCCCGAGGAAAGCGTAACACCCTCAGAGCCTGTTTCCAATTTTCAAGAATGCAGGGATAAGCTTGGCTCAACTCGGGGGCAGAAGCAGATGACAGCTCAAATCCTGTCACTTGGAGATTTTCAAATATCACTTGGTTAACATGGGCATCATTGATAGACACCCACAGCTCTGAGCCCAGGCCAGGTACTGGAGGCACTGTGGAAGACAGTCTGGGTTTGAAGTTTAATCTGGTACAATCAGGTGACTCTATTTTCCATCTATAAAATGGAAAGAAAATCAGCATTTACCTCCTATACAGGGTTGCTGTGAGGTTTGGTTGTATAAATCAGCTTATAGCATGCATACATAGTCAATGCCCAATAATGATCTGTTATTATCATAAAGCTCTGTGTACATGCCAACAGACACCCCAACTAGAGGTGACAAAAGAGACGATGTTGGTATTGTGTAGGCTCTGAAGTGACTGATCAATAACAAACCAGCTGGATAAGTCACTTCACTTGCTGCTTCAGTTTCCTCACCTGTTACACGGGAATACCTGAGTATCTACTTCCTAGGGTTGATTCCAGGGATAAATTACATAATATAAACCCTTAAAAATGTATCTGACACATAGTACATACTCATCAAGCATTGGATAATATGCTTGTATTATAAAGCTTCTATGGTCATTGGAATCCACCCCCACAAGGAATCTGGCCTTTAGATGATAGGCCATGTGATATTTGTAATGCTCCTTTGAGGAGCTGTCCATGTCTGTGTGGCCTGAAGGCTCCCTAGAGAAGGAGATTCTCAGCAGAAAATAGGCCAGAAGCTTTTGCAGTAATCAGAATGAGCAGGACAAAGTTATCCTTAAAACTTTCTATGAGCTGGAGAGGTGGCTCAGCAGTTAAGGTGCTTGCTTGCAAAGCCTAAGGAATGACCCAGGTTTGATTTCCCCAGTGCCCATGTAAAGTAAGATACACAAATGATACCTGAGTCTGCAGTTCATTTGCAGTGGAGGCCCTGGCATGCCTATTCTCTCTGTCTTTCTCTTCTCTCTATCTCTTTCTGCTTGCAAATAAATAAATAATATTTCAAAAAAAACTTTTAAAAAAAAGTTCTTTACAGAAGTAGGCCCTAAGCACCTTCAAAGAACTGTTTCCCTGTTCTCTCATCCCTTTCCCTGGGGTACAAAGTTGAGCTTGAGAAAAGTGACAAAGTAAATGAGGGCACATCCATCCTTCCATCCTTCCTTCCATCCATCCTTCCTTCCATCCTTCCTTCCACCCTTCCTTCCACCCTTCCATCCATCTTTCTTTCCTTCCTTCCACCCTTCCTTCCATCCATCTTTCCTTCCTTCCATCCATCTTTCCTTCCATCCTTCCTTTCACCCTTCCTTCCTTCCATCCATCTTTCCTTCCTTCCTTCCTTCCACCCTTCCTTCCTTCCATCCATATTTCCTTCCATCCACCCATCCATTCTTCCATTCATCCATCCATCCTTCCATCCATCCATCCTTCCTTCCTTCCATCCATCAATCCTTTTTTCCTTCCTTCCTTCCATCCTTCCATCCTTCTTTCCATCCATCCACTTCTATCTCTCCCTCACAGAGCCCTAGCTCCAGTACTTCCTGTTTCATTAGTCCCAGCTTAAATTATGCAGCTCAACTCTCTACTCCTAATATATCACATAATATATCACACCAAGACTTTTCAAAACCTTTGGGGAACAAGACATGCTATTTACACATCATGTCAGTGATGTGGGGCTGGGGAGGAAAGAGGGAGTGTCATGGAAAAGGATGTTTTAAGTCTGTACCTAGACACCCAGCCTGACAAAGGGTAACAATCCCATTTCAGAAGCCTCCCAGTAGCGGGCTGTATCTTCGGCCCTGCCCCCACCTCTGGGCCACCCTTCCCCTTCTTTCTCTCCCCCATCATTTCTTCTTGCAGAAGGTTTGGGCCCAACCCACTCTCACTCCCCACTGAGTGTCAGAAGCCCACACCCCAGTGACAGGACACACCTTCTGCATCGATCCCCAGACATGTCAGGAGCTGCACGAATGGCAATGCATGCAGCCTTTCAGCCGGGGCAAACGCTCATCATCCTGTCATCAGGACAAAAGGAAGCAATCCCATTCTGTCACCTTCCCCAGCGAGAGACAGCGACAATTTCCCCCATAAACACGGCGCTGACACTGTTATGATGTATCTCAAGCACTTCTAATCAGTAAGAAAACGGCTGAACTAGGGAAGCTCTTCAGTCTGAGAGATGTCATTCAGCAGGGACTGAGGTCCCCCGTTGTTATTGAAATGACCTGGCTGGGAGCAGCTGTCTCTCCCACCAGGCATAAACACTCACAGTCCCTGCGTGTGAGCACAGTGCCACCTGCACTTCTTCATCGCCCTCTCCAGACTTTAAAAAGGGGAAAGAAGCCTGGAGTAGTGGCTCACACCTTTCACCCCAGCACTCTGGAGACAGAGGTAGGAGGATCACCATGAGTCCGAAGCCACTCTGAGACTGCGTAATGAATTTCTAGCCTGGGCTAGAGTGAGACCCTACCTTGAAAAAAGGTGGGGAGAGGGGAGTGCTGTCTCCCCAGGAGATACTTTTTCTAGCTTCAAAAATTAACTTCTTGGAAATAGGAGTGAGGGGCTGGGTTTCGAAAGTGTGGGCCACACTATCTACGTGTTAATTTTCTTTAGCTTCAAATCTGCTCCGTCCTTATAATAATCACAGATTATTTATAATCTTTATAATAATCTTTTATAATAATCATTACAAAGATTATTATAATCTTTATAAGAATCACAGATTACTGCCTAGGCTGTACGTCTGCCATGGGGAAATTGGGCAGACACGACTTAAGCCATGGCATGAAATTCAGCATCATCAGGAATGGGACAAATGTCCTAACATGATGTCCTGAGGATAGTAGTCTTCCAAGTGCCAGTTGGATGTTCCAGGGTGTAGGAAGCAGCGTGGCACTTTGCCAGGGGCATGAGCACCCCTCATGTAGACACCAGGTAAGCAAGAATGAAGCCCGCATGCCCACATGGCCATTGTGGGTCACTATCCAGGTGATGGGGTCCTGGTCTTGTCACTGATGGTGACACAGGAATTTTTGCCCCAATGCACCGATAATTTGAGGTGTTCCTGGATCCATATGAATTCAAAGAATGAAATCCACAGACAAGGCTCTAAGACTCAGAAAGATTTTATTATAATTTAAAGTTTTAGGAGGGGGAAGACAAGGGGCGGGTTAAGCCCAAAAGGTAAGAGAAGAAAGTAAGGTGGACTTCTTGCCCAGGGAGGAAAGAGGGGGTTTGAGAAGCCCACCTCAAAGATCAGGTTGCAGATTTGTTAAAATCTATTTTTATTTATTTATTTATTTATTTGCAAGTAGAAAGAGAAACAGAGGGGCTGGGGAGATGTCTTAGCTTAACATTAAGTTGCTTGTCTCCAGTGCCTAAGGACCCTGGTTCAATTCCCCAGTGAAGGGAAGATGAGGCTCTCTAAGCCTGGGAAAATGCTTTCACACAGGAACTTACCCAGGATAGCACCTGAGCACCTGGGAGAATGTTTTACATATCTGAAGAACCCTATCTCTGATAAGGCCCTCTTGAAAAGAGCTCTGCAGCCAGCCCAATCCACATTCATATGGTCACCTTTTGTCCCTCGATAGACAGTCTCCCCAGGAGGCCCAGACCCTGCAAACTTTACTTACAGTCTTTAAAAGGAGCCTGCAATTGGGGGAAATTGACTTCAGATATGGCTGTCCACTTTCTGCTGAATAAAGGTATCCTTGTCTGAACTCAGTCTGGTCTATCTTCTGCCTCATTTTCCCAACACCCAGTACCCACATAAGCCAGATGCACAAAGTGGCACATGCATCTGGTGTTTGTTTGCAGTGGCTAGAGGCTCTGGCCTACCCATACACATACTCTCTCTCTCCCTCCCTCTCTCTCTCTCTCCCTCCCTCTCTCTCTCTCTCTCTCTCTCTCTCTCTCTCTCTCTCTCTCTCTGTGTGTGTATGTATTTCTCTGCTTGCAAATAAATAAAATATTTAAAAAAGAAAGAGAAACAGAGTGAGAGAGAGCGAGAGCAAGAGAGAGAGAGAGAGAGAGAGAGAGAGAGAGAGAGTATGGACACACCAGGGCCTCTAGCCACTGCAAACAAACTCCAGATGTATGGGCATCTGGCTTTATATGAGTACTGAAGAATTGAACCAGGGTCATTAGGCTTTGCAGACAAGTGCCTTAACCAAGGAGCCATCTATCCAGGCACAGGTTGTGGATGTTATGGGAAATCGAACAAACCAGGTTCACAGATCTACATGAGGAAGACCAGGTTTCACAGGTTTCTGTAAATAGGGCAATATTCTGAGAATTCTCCAGGAAGGGCCTTCTCAGTAGGGCATGGAAGGACTCCCTAAGGGGAGAGATGAGGAAAGGCCAGATACTTCTGACATTTCTGACCTGTAGTAAAGTGTAATGACTTACAATTTCCCCTTCAAGCCCAAGGACAATTCCTGCACTTAGCCAAAAGAAAACTATTCACTTTGGGGTCCATCACCCCTGAGCTGCCTAGCCAAATTCTGTCTCCTGTCAGTTGTGTTTGGTTTTCCTTGTGGAAATGGTAGTGAGCAGTAGAGGCTCCAGTCTTTCAAATCAGGTCCTTGGCAGCACATTTGCTAACCTTTCCCACGTCCTTAAAATACTCCAGCCCAGTGTCCCTTCCCTCCCTCAGGCACTTGGCCTAATTCTTTACTCTGCTCAGGTATGTTCAGTAAGGAGCCAGGGGGCTGATGTCATTTCTCTCAAAAAGCACTGTGGCCCAAGGCTTCTGAAGACAAGGCTAACCCTTGAGAGAGTGAGAAAACTTGTTACCAAGCCAAGGTCAGTGAGCTCTTTCTTCCTCAGGGGTCTGGTTGTGCCTCAGAGTTCGGGCCAGCTCCAACCCTTCTAGAGATGGTGTCATGATCAAAGTCAGGAGCTTAGCCTCTCATGTCTCACACACTCCTCCAAGAAGCCAAGTAGAAATTCTGAGTTTCTTTTTCTTTCTTTTTATGGCATTTTCATACATATGTATTACATTTTGATTAAATGGACCCCACATCCTTTATTCCCCCCAGAGCTCACTGGACTCTTTCTACTCATCCTTTAACTGGTAGTTGGCTGAAGAGATGACTCCTCTTCCCAGACAATATTTAACTATCATTAGCTATTCAGGGAGGGGAGAGGCCTCCCCTATCTACAGCGGAATGCTGACTGGCACTAGCTGCATCTGGTATGAGCTCATGAATGCATTAGCCTTGTTAAGTCCAGATGCCAGAATTCCACAGCACTCCTCCCCATCCTCCAGTTCTTCCCATCTTTCCATCCCATCTTCTGCAATGTTTCCTGTAAGGGAATGATGTTCTGTCTAGGGCAGAACACTTATTAGTCACTTATTTTCAGCACTTGACCGATTATTATTCTCTGCCCTGATCATCTTCCACTGCCAAAGTAAAGCATAATAATGATAAACATTTTAAAAATAAGTAAAAGTTCTTCTGATTGGGTTTTAGAGCAGAATTGGTTCATGAGTATAAAGATAAACATTTAGGAAGCAGTTGAACAACATGTTTCTTTAACAATACAGCAAGAGTAGGCTCTTCCTTAGGACCTATATTCTCGGCCATGGGCTTTTGACCTGGTTTTCAGAAGCAGACATGTATTCACTCCTATGGAGAGGGCCTCAAATCCAATGACTGAGCTGTTGTTTATCCCATAACCTTCATGCCACTAATGTAATGGAAAACTGGTTTCACCAGGTGGATCAGAACTGTAGAATGCAGGCTTCACCACTCAGTGATATTGATGACTTTTCTCTGCCAGCAGCCTATATCACACCTGTGCAAACTAGCCAGCTTATGCTTCCATTCCAACTCAACTTCTCTATGTTCTGCACCTAACAGGCGTGGCATCTTAAGCAATAGGGTCTTACCTTTCAGTTGGTGGGTGGCTAAGAGCCATGACAATAGTCTATATTATTGGGGGGGCATGGAGACATACCCTGACCCTCCCATTACTCAGTGGGAGGTGTTCCATGCCTGGCACTGGCATACTGTTTGATAGGTCACATCCGTTTCTTTGTGAGGCAGGGTCTCATGTATCTCAGTATGGCCTTGAACTTGCTATACAGCCACGAATGACCTTGAACTCCTGGTCCTTCTGCTTTTAACTCCCAAGTGCTATTATAGGCGTGCACTACCATACCTGGCTCAATTAATATTCTAAGTAACTTTCATTGCTCATTTTTTTTCAATGCCTCAACAGGGGAGTTGTGTTGGCTTGAATGTAAATGTATGTCCCGCAGAGCTTTAGGCATTTCGATTAAGTTCCCTCCTTAGTCTTCAGCAGGTGGAGCCCTGCAGGAGCGTCACTGGGGTCACATCTTGAGTCCAGCCCTAATAGGTGCGTAGAGAACCAGCTTGAGCTCTGGCTGTTCATGCTTGCAGGTGTTTTCTCTCTGTGCTGTGGATGTATGCTAACGTGAGCCAACTTCTTCAGCCATCGTGGAACTTCCCTTGGAATCTGTAAGCCCAAAATAAGCCCTTTTCACCCATAAGCTGCTCCTGGTCAGGTGCTTTATGGTTTAGTGAGCCAGGAGTCTGTACCAGGCCTTGTTTTAAATATTTTCCACATATTCTCTCAATTTACCCTCATATCATTCTTATGGTATGTGGATGATTATGACTTTCATTTTACAGAAGGTAAACCTTGGAAACCAAGAAGTTAACAGGTGTCCTAAGGTGACCAGCTGGTGAGGGTCAGTCTAGAAATTGAACCCAGGTCCTCGGGCCCAACATTCGAGACTTGCCTTGATTCTTGGTATCCTTGACACTGAATAAAAGGGTTGTGACTGAGAGGAGGGGTGGGAAGGAAGAACAAATATGAGGAGATACTGGGGAGAAGGGATGAAGAAATTCAAATATGGTTTCTTAGCCAAGTATATTAAATTGAGAACTTCATGTTTAAGAATAGTAGTAGGGGAGATAGTCTAAGCCTGTGAATAATTAGATCAGCCTGACAACCCCTGATTCTAACCACTGGTTCCTTCCCTCACTGAGCTGTTGACCAAAGCGACTCATGAGATGCCAACAACAAGACAGAATTCTGTCAAAGCTCTTGAGTGCTCTCTCCAGGCCTGAGGCAAAACCCTGTTACTGAAGAAACCACAGACTGCATCGATCAGCATCGAGAAACCCTTCAACGTCCTGAATGGTATCCAGCCCCCAGAAGGCAGTTAGTGTAGTGCTGGAAGGCACTGCACAGGCTGCCAGGGGAAACTGATCAACGACAGCTGGAGTAAACAGAGACCATTAACACGAAACACAATCTGCGGCCATGAGTAGGCTGACCACACCTCCTACAAGGGAACAGCGGACCAACAAAGGAGCACTTGTGTAATGGAGGAACCTGGGCCTGGGGGAGACAATCAACAGCTTTCAAATTCGACCAATTTTCCACTCAGTGAGGGGGACCCCTTGTTTGGAACTAGGGATTCAGGGCAATAGGCACTGGATCCCACACTTTTGGGCTCCCAAAACAAGATGCACTATGGGAGCGAGTGACAGGGAGGCTACTAAAAATAGAATCTAGGTAATCCAGAATTGTGTATATTTGTTAACCTACACTGATCTCACTCTCCGATGGAGATTGTGTTTGTATTTTTCAGGATGCAGCGAGAGAGCTGGGGCCCATCTGACCCTACCAACTGACCGTAGGCCAATAGCTGAGATTCTGGCAAGAGAGGAGCCACCACAGTCATATCGTGGAGGATCCAAATGGAA
>PVHP010052790.1:0-10979 GCA_004024765.1 Zapus hudsonius
GAAAAGTTGCACTATACGAAAGTCTGACAGGGAGGCTACCAAAAATAGAAAATAGGGAATCCAGAAAGGTCTTTATCTGTTAACCTATACTGTTCTAACTCTCCAATGGAGATTGTGTTTGTATTTTTCAGGATATAGCGAGTGAGCTGTGGCCCATACAACCCTACTACCCGACACTAGGCCAAAAGATGAGACCATTTTTATTTTTTAATTAACTATTTGCAAGCAGACAGAGACATAGAGAGAGAGAATGGGCACACCAGGGCCTCCAGCCACTGCAAACAAAATCCAGACGCATGCGCCACTTTGTGCATCTGACTTTACATGGATACACGGGAATTGAACTCCGGGTCATTAGGCTTTGCAGGCAAGCATCAAAACTACTGAGCCATCTCTCCAGCCCTAATTTTCATTTTGAAAGAACCACTCTTGTCATATGATCTAAACACAATATATACAAGTATGAAAACATCATAATGAAATCCATCATGAATCATTAATAGACACTAATAAATTCATGAAAAAAAGGAATCACTAATATGTTAACATTAGACCATATACAAAACTGGAAGCTCAACACCAGTTAGGAGGCTACATGACAAAGGATGACCATGGGCTGTGTTTAGGTGGTCAGGGTTGTGCCCTTATAAATATAGGGCTGCTGCTCAGAAAGGACCCATAGGAGGAGCTTCACCCTTTTCTGCTGTTACAGATCTCCCCCTCACTGTGGTACTTTTCCTGGGTATCAATTTATATCCACCTCAGATGGAGAGCAATAAGAGACCAAAGCAATGATTGCATCCACATTCAGTGTGGTGAATCAGTGAGTTCATTGAAGTTACTTATAAGTTGACTTGGGGAGCTGCATCACCAAGAGGCCATTCCTTTATGGGTGATGAATCACAAATCTGTATCAATTTAGTTCCCTGCACAACTTACAGACATCTACTCCACTTTAGAGCCTCCTTTCCTGCAGTATATAACCCCAGGGAGGGAGGGGCTCATAAGTCTTGTTTCATAAGCTTAGAGAGTCTTATAATTTTCTTGTGTGTTTCATGAGCCTGGGAACATCCTTACTCCTTCCAGGAGGGAATGTTTTGATTCAGAGGAACCAGCTACACAACACCCCCCTGCACAGGAGGCTGAGTTCAGGGTGCCATTTTTGGAGCAGATAAACTTTAAAAAGTTAGAGGAGATGGTTCAGCTGTTAAAAGCGCTTGCTGTTTAAGTGTGAGAACCCAGGAGGGCCTGAGACAGCCCAAGTGTGATGTCTCAGAACCCAGTAAAAAGCTGACCATGGTCATGCACATCTGTTTCTCTAATCCCTGGAGTTGATGGTGGGAGACTGGAAAATCACTGGTGCTAGCTGACCCAAAATGCCATCTCTGGGGTTGAGGGAGAGATGTCACCTTAAGGCCTTTGCATGCCTGTGCATGGTGCATGCATCTATGCGTGCGCGCGCGCGCACACACACACACACACACACACACACACACACACACACACACACACACACCACAATATACCATACCACAATACGAGAGAGAGAGAGAGAGAGAGAGAGAAGAATGAAGCTTCCTATTCTCTAAAATGATGAGGGAAGAAATTTCTGTCTTTTTAAAGGTATTCTTCTATAATAGTACAAACCAGATTTAGACAGTTACAAAATGCCATGTCTAGATGACTCAGTTATTCATCTACAAAAAATTTTGACAGACCTGCTAAGCTATAATAATAACCCAGCTGGCTAGAATCCTGGGGATTTCTCAGGGTATACAATATCCAAATAAAATACCAAAAATGTTTTGACCTTTTGAGAGGGAAGATCACCTAAGATATTTTAAACTCTTCTCTGCCTTCTTGAAGAGAAGGCACTACAAATATTTTATACTTTTATGAATTAGTTAGCCCAGTTTTGAAGGTACATCTTTAATGCTACAATGGTGCCTTGCAGTATCTTATAATATCTTTAAGGCTACTAAAGTGAATAGGGCTGCATTCTTCCACAATAAATATTCTCAGCATTCTTTTCTTTTGGTATTACTGGATGATCTTACTGGAGGTTTCCTGATTGCTTTCTAGTTACTACAGCTGTGATCACTATTTGTGGTCATTAATCCCTGATTTTCAACTTGAAAGGATTTTGAATCACCATGGAAATAAATCTCTGGTTATGTCTGTGAGGGGTTTTCTAGATTATGTAGGAGGACCCACCCTAACTGTGGGAGGCTCCATTCCATGGGGTATGTTCCTGGACTGCTTGAAAAGAAGAAAGTGAGCTAAATAATCAGCATTCATCACTCTTGCTACTTCTTTCGTGCTCATATGATGAAGCTCTGCATTTCCTGCTCCTGACATGCTTTCCCAACCATCATGCACTCTACTCCTCTGGAAGTTTAAACCAAATGAAACTCTTCCTTCTATAAGTTGCATTTGGTCTCAACAAGACTGATACACTATTCTTCATCATCTTCTTGCAAGTTTGGAGAGCAGTGTTCAGCACTGTACCATTCTAGTAAGCACTTGACAAATCCTTGCAGAATGAAGATGGTCAAACATGTTATCCTATCTTGGATAAAGTAAAGGAACTATTGCAGAATGAAGAATTCATCAGTGTGTAATTTTATGGGATTTCCCCCCTCTGGGCTCCTCAGGGGCCTCTTTAGTTTTCTTCCTAGTTTTCACATTATTGAAGGCAAAAGAGTTTGCCATATGACTGCCATCCACTTGACTGGAGTTAGTAGCATAATCCATTGACTACTAGTGAGCAAGACTTGATTGGACCATGCGTGTGAATTCTAGGAGAGAGAACCCCAAAGTGAGAAATCTGTGTCTCTCATCTATTCTGTATATAACCATGCTGCAAAAAGATGTGCAAGGTGTAAAAGCATCAACTGCTTGACATCTGTTTGAGGGAAGTTCACAAGCACATTTTCAATGACAAAAGTGGTATGCTATTTTCTTTATTTTCTTGCCAAAGCAATGCATTCTAGAATATAGGTTATTTGGTTAGGGTCACATTTATACTAAAAGTACATGTAAAAGTGACAGAATCTAAGATCAAGAAGAAGCCCAGAGATGAGAAAAACAGGAAAACAGACAAATGTGCATATGAGGGAAGAGAATGCCCTCATGATTATATTATAGTATATATGTTTATATTATATTATTATTTCTTAGAGAAGTGTATGTGCAGAACATTTCCTGCAATTTAGTTTGCATCTGTTTCTTGGGATGAACATAGCAGAGAAATTTGAAACTGGAACTGACTTTATGGATGACATGAATTGGGGGGGGCCTATTTTGTCAATCAACACATGGCCCCTCATCACTAATCTCGTAGTAAATTATAATAGCTAGCTTATATTGCACCTTACATGGCACTAAGTACTTGAAGTGTAACTAACTTAGTTATCAGTCAAACTTATGAAGTGCATGTCATTAATATCACCACTTTACAGATGAGAAGACTTATGCTTATTTAAGCCCAGTTTTGTCTGAACCCAAAGCCAGTGCCATAGCCAGTAGACAATGCTGCATGTAAAAAAATCAATGGAATTATGAAGCCTAGGTCTTTACTAAGGGCCGTGAAAACTAGATCTGAGTATAACAAACACAGCACTATCCCAACAGAGTTGGTTCCTAAAAAATACAAATTCTCAAAGATATTTTTGCAGGGTTTATCCCAGGACTGCTCCTAGTGAAGGTCTAGATGTCCTCATATGATGAAAAACTGAAGGATGAGGAATAAACAATCATGATGCTTAGTGAACAGTAAATGGACTAAGGCCCTCAGGTAGGACCCCAGAAAAAGTTGATGAAGGCTCTACATTACCAGGCAGCAGTTACAAGCCCACAGACCCTTACCCTTAGGTATCATTTGTCATCTAACAGAATGTGACAGGCCCTCAAATTGGTCACTAACTTAAAGAATACCATTTCCCTGAGAAAAGAGTTTACTGTCTATATAACTCAACTTTTCCCTCTAATAGATCAGCTTGTTAAACATGGAAGGCATGTCTTTTGTACAAGAGTGCATCCTTGGCTCTTAAAATAGTATTTGGAACATAGAAGGTGCTTGACAGATAGCTTGATTGTCATTCTCCGCCTCTGGGAGCACGGGCTAGGCACCATTAGCTGCCGCAGAGGGAAAACGGTGGGAAGCTGTCTCAGGGCGGTTCCACAAAGCTGGGGGCCAATGCAAGGTGTGGTCCAGCGAGGTACAGATGTGTATAGTGTGTCCACGTGGTTCTTTATTCCATGGGCAGAGCTCACATTTATAGGGAAAGGGAACCAGGGGGATGGGAAATAGGGGAGAGAATAAGGGGATTGGATAGCCAGGGTGGTGAGTTGGTAATCTGCTAAGGGATAGGTGAGTGCAGACAACCTGTGCATACCTAATTTGTATAATTGGAGGGCCTGAGTGGTGGGAAATACGTGATTCTAGCCACAGTCCATGGGGATGGGTACAAGGAAATTTGTTACTTGGGTCTGACACCTATTGCCAGTCATGCTGAGATGGGAATGCCAGGTTCCTGTGGCTTGCCCATGGGGGTTGGGAGTCAGGTTGACAGAGCTGGGAAACACCTACCGTATTATTGGGGTTTCACCTGCTCAAACATCCTTAACCCTTTGTTCTCAATGCCCTCACTAGCAGTGCCAAAAATCAGTGCCCAACACCTCCCCCTATTGTTTTAAATATGGATCAGTGGCATATGCATGTAGGAGGCTGGCCATGGGCAAAGGGGTCCCTATGGCACACAGGGAGTTAAAGGAGTGGGGAGAGGCAGACAGGTCAAAGGAATAGGGAACCAATGGGTGGTGGCATAGAGAACATATAACACTTATTGGCATGAAAAATAATATTTCCCCCCAAGTCCATGTCCCATATTCAGCAGCGATGAGGTATATTGTTTTATTGGAGTCAGCAAGGTGTCGTCTCTGGAGTGATCCAAGCTGGGCCTGGGTGAGGTCTCCTGGGCAGTGGTGGGACCGGGTGAGTGCAGCTCCTGGAATCTCCGAGGTTCCTGTAGGATAATAGCTGGGGAACAGTAATTAGGGGGAAGGGCAGTCATGTAGGGTGTGGTTATCTTTCCCCACCAGGAGGGGGCCTGGTGAGAGCAGGGGAATTTGGCTCTGTGGCTGCAGCACTGTTAGAATGAAGCAAAGTGAAAACAGGAATTAATATAGCAGAGAGAGAGGCTTGTGGCAGGCATGAAGCCTTTGCAGCACTGATAAGGTCATGTATGTCCTTCTGTGAGATTGGGTGTCGCTGGCAGGTACAGCGCGGATGCTCATGACATCTCCTGTGCCTCCTGGGTCTCTGATCTGCCAGGGATAAATGGGCCATCTTCTCGGCTGGAGGGCTGAAATCTGACATTTCTGGCTGGAACCCAGATGGGTTTAGGTTGATCCTGTGGAAAAATACAAGCAAAGCCTCTTCCTGTCGTAAGGAGGGGGTCTGGCCCCTTCCAGAGACCATCTAAGGGATCTCTCCACCGCACTAGAATTGCAGGGGTGGCATCAAGGGTTTTCCAGTGGAGGGAGATGGGAGGGGGTGAGATGAATTTTTATATATGTTAAAAATGTTGAGGGTAGCCAATGCCATAAGTAATTGTATATTTGGAGGATAAGTGTTACCCTGTTGTTTTTTAAGTTGAGCTTTCAGTGTTTGGTGAGTTCTTTCTACAGTTCCTTGGCCTTCGGGATTATAGGGAATTCCTTTAAGGTGAGTGATTTTCCACTGTAGGCAGAAGGCTTTAAATCTAGCGCTGAGAAATGCAGGCCCATTGTATGTCTTTATTTGTTGAGGGATTCCCAATATTGCAAAAGTGGAAAGCATATGGTTAATAAGTGTTGTTTTAATAAAATAAAGGAAGGCAGGAATGGGTCTGCTGGTCTTGGAGTCTGTCTGGGGCATTTGGGCCACGCAGGCAGAGTGGAGACAGGAACATGCCCGGGAAGACTGGGCCGGCTGCTGTCCCGGGGGCCAGGTGTGCTGATGGCCGGCTAACACCGGGGCGCAGGCACGCTCCATGGTGGAGGCACGGAAGGGACCACAGGGAGGGAGGGAGCTGGCATGCTCCGAGCAGTGGTGGTTCTGATGGCTGCGGTGGCAGCAGGGGAGGCAGGGCACCCGAAACCGCGCACCCATGGAGGCATGTCCCTGGGCCTGAGAGCCCGCAGAAGTGTTACAGCTCTGTGTGTGTTCAACTCATCTCTCCAGAGAGAATAACAGGCATAGACTTGGTGGGAAAAGCATGACAAGTAATCCCATGACAAGTAATCCCCCTTTTATTATAGCAGCATCATGGGTTAAATAGAAATTGAGGAGGAGGGAGGAAAAGAAATGGGCAACAAGGATTGGCTGAAATCAGCAACCTGTGAATACCTGCTTTGCATGTGGACGTGTGCTTGGGCACATATCAGATAGTGGGGGTAGAGGAACTGCCACCTTCTAGGCACAGCTGGGGTGCAAACCTGGGTCCATGTGGCTTGCTTTTTGGGGGGTTGGGAGTCTCAGAGTTGAGGGTGGAGATAGGGAAATGCCTACTGGGTTAGCCACTGGGGTTTCTGACCTTATACTTCAACACCCTCTTAACCCTTTGTCCTCTGTGCCCTCCTTAAGCAATACCAACAAATAAGTTTTTTTTGTGTGTTCTCTCCTGTCTGAGCAGTTGCCCATATAAAGTGAGAGTAAGTGTCCACAGTCACAAAAACATATTTCTGTCAAACAAATTCAGGAATATGAGTAATATCTATTTGCCAAAGGGCATTGGCTTTAAGTCCACGAGGGTTTGTACCCATTGCTTGGATTTCAGGTGTCTTAATTAGAGAAGCACAAGAGTTGCATGTTTTTAGTATTCTCTGAAGCTGCTGCTTAGAAATGGAGGGGAATAGTGATTGTAAGCCTTTGAGATTAACATGGGTATTAGTGTGAAAATCTTTTGCTTTTTCTAGGGTTGTCATCAGTGCTGTGGCCATGGGAGGTTGTATTTTTCCCTGTGTAGCCACTGAATCAGCGAGGGCATTACCTCCAGTTCAGGGTCCTGGCAGAGGATCTGATATGTTGTATGTATAAGGGAGCCCTCCTTTTTAGAATATTATCAGTAATTTTAATTATAAGAGGGGAGAGTGGATTGTCATCTAAGCGGAAAAATGAGTGAGTAATCCAGGGGAGCAGATTGACAGCATAAATGCTATCGGAGAAAAGATTAAAAGGACCATCTGTTTCCTGAAGGGCCATATAGATAGCGTATAGTTCCTTATATTGAGGGGATTTTCTAGGGAGTTTTTGAAAGTAAATTTTGGGGGGTTGGTCCCTGTAATTATATATAATTGCAGTTGCTCCCTGTTTGCCTCCATCTGTGAAGATGGTTGGGGCACCTGGAATTGGATTTTTAGAGAAAAGGCGAGGTGGGAACCAGTTTAGAAGGGGTAGAGCAGACATCCATTTTTCATTTGTGTAGTGGTTATCTATTTGACCAGGGAAGCCTAATAGGCTGATAACAAACCTGGAGTGGTTTTTTAGTATCCACTCTACATCAGGGAGGGAGAAAGGCAATATTATAACATCAGGTTCCTTGCCTAAAGTTTGAAGAGCCCTATTTAGTCCCATTTTCATCATACTTTCCAGTGCATCTATCTCTGTAATAAACCTAGGGGCACCTCCAATGGATGTGTGGAGCCATTCTAGGACACCCTGAGGTTGATATAGAGCTCCCATGACAGTTGGAGAGGGGTTAAATATGAGAAGTTGAATTGGCTTTTTGGGCTCATATCTGGCTAGGGACATATTTTGAAGTTTACTGTTTATTTTGTCTAGTGCTTGTTTGGCCTCTGTATTTAAAAAGTGAGGGGAGGAGGGATCTTTGTCCCCTTTTAACATATTAAAAAGTGGCTGTAAGGTACTTGTAGGAATTGGAAGCCATGGGTGAAGCCAATTCAGGTTTCCTAAGAAACTTTGTAGGGAAGCTAGAATTAGTTTTGAGGGAAAAGAAAGGATGGGTTTTAGAGGTTGGGTTTAGTTTAATGAGAGTTTTTTAAGAATGTGATTGGTGGGATGAGTTGAATTTTGTTTGGGGCAATATTAAATCCTAGTGAAGTTAAAGAGGGGATTATTTGATCTTTTAATTGGGTTGGGGATGTGGAGGGGTCTCCCCAGACAAGAATGTCATCAATGTAATGACAAACATGCAGACCCTTGTCTAAGTGAGGTTTTAAAGCCATGGCCACTGCTTCCTGGCATATGGTAGGGCTGTTTGCCATTCCCTGAGGGAGTACCTTCCATTCAAATCTCTGACCGGGTCCAGTATTATTAATAGAAGGGACAGTGAATGTGAAGCGCCTTCTGTCTTGTGAGTGTAGAGGGATGGAAAAGAAGCAATCTTTGATATCTATGGCAAGGAGGGGAGTACCAGCAGGAATAGCTGAAGCTAGGGGCAGTCCTCTTTGTGGAGCACCCCAAATTAACATAGTTTTCTTAATAGCCCTTAGATCTTGTAATAATCTCCATCCTCCTTATCTTTTTGGTATCACGAACACAGGAGTGTTCCATGGACTCCTGGAGGAGCAGATACGATCAAGGTGGAGTTGTTCAGTCACTAGCTGATTTAGGATTCTTAATTTCTCCCTGAGTAAAGGCCACTGTTCCACCCAGATTGGCTCATCAGAGAGCCATTCTAAGCATAATTGACAGTGGCCCTTAGGATTGGGGGTGACACCACTCAGGGTAGTTTCTATGATCCTGTATTTCTATGCTTTTCTTTTCTACATTGCTAGCAATTACAACATCAAGAGCTCCTAGGATATCCCTTCCCAGCAGGTTAGTTATAACATCTGCCATCAACAGCCTGATAAGGCCTGTGGTTCCATCGGGGTCTTTCCATTTAAATGTTTAGTTATATATCCTTGGGATGGACCACCTACTCCCATTAGCTGTGGTCCTAGGATGATTTTCCAATGTTGTAGGATCTCAGATTGCTTTAGAATAGTTTTGTCTGCAACTGTATCTATGAGGCATTTGAAAGATTTCCCTCCTATTTCTAGAAGTAATTTTGGGTGAGCTCCTTCAAATACAGTCATCACCCATTGGATGTCATGGGAATTCCCCCTTACTGGCTGTGCTGGGGGATGCCCCTTTGGGAGTTTTAAGGGTTTGCCATCCTTATCATAATTGGCACAACAGTCCCTCCTCCAATGAAATCCTTTGCAACACCTTGGGCAAACTGTTGGTGGAGGGGTTTTATCAGGAGGGGCCTTTTTATCTAAGGTGTCTTCTAGAGTTGGGCATTCTGTTTTCCAATGTCCTTCCTCACCACAGGTAAAGTATTTTCCCTGGGGGTGTAACGCTGTGGCGAGAGCCTGCGCCAGAGAAGCAGTTTTATGAGAAGCTGTTCCTATGTCTTGGGTTGCAACTATCCACTTATCATAATGCTCATTTTTAAGTTCTTGGCAAGCTAATCTATATTCTGGAGTCATCCCATCCCATAAAATGGTCCTAATGAATATGTCTCTGGCAGCTGTATCAGGGATTTTTCTCTGTAAATTAGTTTTAGTTCTTAGAATAAAATCAGAGAGAGGCTCTTCCGACTTTTGTTGGAGGAGCAGCAAAGAGGACGCATCATTTTGGGAGTCAGATGGGGGCGTAATTCTATCCCTTGCCTGGATGGCACATAGGCGAACCTGTTCATAATATCCAGGAGGCTGGTGGGCTTGCTCTATGCCCATTGAAAAGTTGCCCTGTCCAAATAGTTCATCAAAGCCCCAAGGAGTTTCCTGGCGGCCTTCATTATTCCTGATGTGTTGGAGGCATTCATCTCTATAAAGCGCTTCCCGTTGGAGGAACAGAGCGCTGGAGAGAGAGGATCTGCATATGTTCCGCCAATCTTGGGTTAGTGTTAAGTGCTCCATGCATGCTGTGGAGAAGGGATTTGGTCCATTGAGCATGTACTCCATCTTCTCTGACAGCCTGTCTCAGTTTTTTAATTCATTCCCTTGGTATGGGTATCAGTTGGAGGGCCTGGACCTAGTTGGCTGAATATTTACTGGAAAAGCTGAGATAGTTTTAGCTTCCTGCATTTCAGTATTCCAATTCTGATCTCAAATTTCACATAGCCATTGTGAAATTGTAAGTGGCTGTTGCAGTCAGCTTTCTAGTTGCTGCCCAGAAAGAACCCAAAGAAAAGTGGCTTGTAGAAGAATGGGTTTATTTGGCTTACGGATTCGAGGGGAGACTCCATCCTGGCAGGGGAAACAATGACATGAGCAGAGGGCTGGACATCACCTCTGCCACAGCACTGCAAACAGCGGCAGGAAGGTGTGCCAAATACTAGCAAGGGGAAGCTGGCTTATAACCCCCAAAAGCCTGCCCCAACAACACAGCTCTAGTGAGGTTCTAATTCCCGAATTGCCATCAGCTGAGGATCAATCTATCAGAATACATTCAACTGTTTGTGAGGGACACCTGCATCAAACCATGACAGTCCGCCCCTGGCCCCTACAAACTAATAATCATACATGATGTAAATACAATGCATTCAACTCAACTCTTAAGTCCCCACAGCTTTCAACTGATCCATAATACCAAAAATAAACCCATAATGGCCAGAACATTCACAATGCAAAACATGAGGCACAGCAAAAACAGATTGGCCAATACAAGATTTTAAACAAACAAACAGGGCACCATCAATCTCTAACTCCAAGCTCAATGATTCTTAACCAATAACACAAGTCTCTTGGAGATTCAATTCCGCCCCTCCAGCTCGGCTACTCACAATCCGGGAAAACGTCATCCAGTACTGGCAGCTCGCCTTGGCACCCATCCATAGTCCTGGAATTCACTGGGTCTCCATTGCAACCCACAGTTCATCCTCATGGCCCCATCGGGCTCCATGCAGGCAACCTTGCACACCTGCTTCATATGCCGATGGCCATTTTTCAAAAACAAAACTGTGTTGCAAATCCAATGACCCTCT
>PVHP010052791.1:0-10969 GCA_004024765.1 Zapus hudsonius
ATCCGTCTGTGGCTCGTTGGTTGGGTTGGAAGACCACAGCTCTCTCTCTGTCCTGAAAAATACAAACAGAATCTCCATCAGAGAGTGAGATCAGTATAGGTTAACTGAGATACACATTTCTGAATTGGCTAGATTCTGTTGTGAGTAGCCTCTTTGTAAATCACTTGTAAAGTGAATTTCTCTTTGGGGGCCCAAGAGTTTGGTTCCCTATGCATTTTGCCCTGAGTCCTCAATTCCAGTCAAGGGCTTCTTGTCACTGAGCGGATTACTTGGCCAAATTAAAAGCTGTTGACTGCCTCCCCCAGGCTTTGGCTCCTCCATTGCACAAGTGTTTGTGTCTTGGTTTGCTGTTCTCTCCCAGCCGGAAGTGTTCTCAGCCTACTCATGACTGCAGACTGCGTTTCATATGAGTGGTCCCTGTTTACTCTAACTATCATTGACCAGCTTCCCCTGGCAGCTTATGCAGTGCCTTCCAGCACTGCACTAACTACCATCTGGGGGCCGGTTACCATTCTGGACCTTGCAGGGTCTCTCGGTGCTGATTGATACATGGCTTTCTGTGTCAACCATCTGCCTTTAACTGAGCATATGGTGCCCACATGAGAGGCGAATATTCCCTCCAAATCCTCTCAATCTCTCTCTACAAAGACAACCAAAAATAATGTTTCACCAAGTTTCTTGGTATTCCTTAATCCACTGAGTTTAAACATAAAAACTTCACCGTTGTAGACGTGCCACCCACATATCTCTCTCTCCTTAACTCATACTTGGTGTCCCTATGCAGACAATGATACTTAGCCTGACATACCTGTCCTGTATCTACAAGGCACACTAGCCCCACCCCAGACAGGAGACAAGCTCCTTCGGTAATACGACTCTTCTGGGACCCTATGACTTACATACTTAAATACTGACATAATGCCAGTCAATCTTATGTAGTAGAGGAATAAAAGAATGGAAACAAAGATTTATTAGGTTACATATACAGCTTAATACATGTGTATATATGTGGATGAGTTCTTAACAATGGAGATAGGGAGAAAATTTTCCTCTCTAATCCTCATTTTATAACTGATATGTGCTTATAACTAGTGTCTATATGTACATTCTTCTACCACACATTTCGAATTGCCTTTACCTTCCACAGGCACCTCAAAAGATCATGGCTCTTTATCTTGTCGGGTGTGCAGGTTAATTGCCGTTATCAAGTTGATCAGATCAGGAATAAAGGAAGAGACCTGCTTTCCAAGAAGCATTGATGGTGCAGGCATCCACATGATTGCTGCTATCATTTGGGACATCAGAATCAGAACCCGGATGTATCTGCCCTCCAACCTGGACTGAAGGCCAGCAGCTCTCCCAGGTATTCCTCAGGCCTTCAGGAGCAGATTGGGACTGCTAAACCAGCCCAGCTGCATGGACTGGAGGGTTGTTAGTGCCTCCAGCCTTCACATAGCCATTGTTGGACTGTCAGCCAATCTGATAAATCCAGATATAACGCGTATTCGTTCTATTGTTTCTATTCTTCTAAAGAACCCTGACTAATACACAGGGTAACCCAAACCTTCATTCCTGAAGTGTGTCAGTCACTAGGAGTTCTGTCCTAATTGGGATGTTTTAGTTTCTCATTGAGCTTATCGCCAGCCATATTTAGAGAAACCCCAAGGGGTTTCCTGGATTCAACTGTGAACTAGCAGTACAGTGTCTCAGTAACTGCCCCCTCCTTGTTTTAGATATCTTTATTGCTTCAAATTTTTATCGGGAGTGACTGAAATAAAAGATATCATTGAGTCCCATCATCATTGCCATTGTGAAAATGGCTTTAGGAGAAAACTGACCAGAGGAATATCACTGCTTCCCACTTTCAACCGGTAAATAACCTGTCCAGAATGCTCAAGATACGTTATATAATACAACATGCCTGTTCACAGGAGGAACATGTAGGAAAGCAATTATGCGTACTTCTTGATTTCTTCATACAAGACAAGCACAAAAGCACCACCCATGCCTCTGAGAACCATTGACCCTTGGAAGAAGCTTAGCTTTCTATGTGGGAGCAATCTTCCCCCAGCAGCCAATCGTGCCTGGGGACATGCGTCCAGATGGCATCATCATGCCACGGCCAACAGTGTCAAAGGGATGGGAAGCCAAGCCAGCAACGGCAGTGACGGACTGGGCCATCATCCCACTGATGAAGATGAGTATTCTTGGGATCTGGAAGCATTCTCTTTGCAGTGTCCTAGATACCAAAGTAGGCAGCTCGGTAGGTGATAATACCCTGCACAGACACATTAAAGCCTTGGTACAGGCCCTGAAACCCATCCGATTTGTAGATCTTAACTGGGCAGTCACCAAGGCCTTTGAACAAGCTGACCTAAGGTTTAAGGAGCAAAAGAGACAGATACAGCACGAATCCTTCTTTAGTTATCTAGCAGATACTGGCATAGATCCAAGTGAGGAGTCAGCAATGTTGACAAAAGCAGCCTTCGACTTCCTGAAAAATATCCCAGGCAGTCACTGTCGTAGCTTACATGTCACCGGTCATCAACAGCAAAGATCGTGCTCAGCCGCATGACCCCCAGAATTATCCTTTTTGTTTTTCAAGGTAGGGTCTCGCTCTAGCTCAGGCTGACCTGGAATTCACTATGTAGTCTCAGGGTGGCCTTGACCTCAGGGTGATCCTCTACCTCTGCCTCCTGAGTGCTGGGACTAAAGGCTTGAGCCGCCAGGCTGGCTGATTTATCCGTTTTTAAAGTCAGCTGAAAGCAAGTGACTAAGAGCAAGCGAAGCGAGGAGGATTATTAGATTGCATCCTCACTTCAGCAACAGATACCTTGTAAGGTTGAATTTAACTCTCATTGTCATTCAACCAATGGCTTGTGTTTGGATTTTGGCAATTTCAATTTTGGGGCTTTGATTGAGGAAAGTCTGGCTCAGGACATCCTTAGAAACTCTTATGCTACTTGTGTGGATCTGGAGCCAACACATCAAATCCCCAAAACTCATCCTTTTCTTTAATAACTTTTAATAACGATGCTCAGAGCAACCAACCAACATCATTGTTCTTGGTTTCCTATAAACGCTGTAAAGTGCCACACATGGAATTACGAATTCCTGGTCTCTTCTAAGCAGTGAATTGGGGGAATCAAATTCACTTATTTTGCATTTCTCAATGAAAAGAAATGTTAAACTTATTATAAGCCAAATAGGGTCACTTATGTCTATGCTGCCTGACAGAGTCAGTAAAGCATGGAGTTATGAAGGGAACACCATATGCAAGATTGCCTGGTAGCAAAAGTCACAGAGGATTGCCAGAGCCGCACACCAGTTCAGAGGCCATCGCCAGCTCGCTCTCTTGCAAGGACATCTGTCTAGCAAGTGTGTTCAGCCATGGCAGACAATGCTCTTTATTAATTCTGTGGTCAAAAATTAAGATTTCAAAATACTTGGTGTAATCCTCATTGTTGCTCTTAAATCCATGACCATGCCTCATCCTCCCAACTGAACTCCGAGTTTACTAAGGTACCATGATCCTCTGCTGTTCCCATTACAATCACTGTCAAATAAATATCAGTGTTCTTCAGAGATGACCTCTCTGATCTTTTTTTAATTTGATAACTACAATGCTCTCTGTAGTACCTGAAGTAGAATCCTTACCAATTTTAGATCTAATGTGATTATAAAACCAATTCCACAAAGTCTAAAAGTCATTGAGAAAACTCAGCATGCCTTTAATCCCAATACTTGGGAGGCAAAGTAGGAGGATCGCCATGAGTTCAAGGCCATACTGAGACTACATAGTGAATTCCAGGTCAGCCTGGGCTAGAGCGAGACCCTACTATAACGGCGGAGCTGGGGATTAGAATCTAAAGAGTACCTAGCTACTTTCAATGCACCTCAGAACTTAAGGAGTACCCGAATTCTTGTCTATAAAGTTGAAGAATTAAAATGATAGACTTCATTCAAAAGAGAATGGGGAGTTACAGAGATCTCCAGCCACCAGTGTGGAGAGAGCACGTGGGAGAGGGTTTAACCAAATCTATGCTGCTCAGCCAAACAAGAAAAGACAAACAGATAACAGAGGAAGAAGGTGGGGAAAATCTGGAGCCTGTCTAGATCCAGAGGGCTGATGCCGATACAGGTCTCTGTGGCTGGTCACTCACTGGTGTTTCTTTGCCCCACAATGGAAGCTGATGGAGGTGCAGTTGGTTGCAGTTTGACTCCCAGGTAACACTGGGAGGACTGCCAGGAGGGGCTGCTTCCTGCCCTACAGACCTCTTTTAATCTTTTAATGACTTCAGTGTTTTCCATCTCCTAAGCCCAGAGGTAGTGATGTCTGCCTTCTAAAATTATTATGTTTATAACAATGCTGCTCTTTTGAATTTTAGTTCTCCAATAGTTGTTTCATTTAATTCCCAATATTAAATTTATTAAAATAACAAATGCAACTTTTAATAAGTAATGGGATCATGACTGAACCAAAGTCCAGAAACTATTGTCTGTATTGAGATAGGAAGAACACGTAGAGCCTGGACTTCTGTTCAGCCCCAGGGATGATAACCCGGGAAATAAAGGTGACCTGCGGTAACGTCTTTGGAAACGTGTTAGTGATAGCCTTCAGAAAAGCCATGGTTGTGGCTGGTGGACCTCCAGCACTTCAGAATGCTTTTAGCAGGATATAGTCTTTCCAGGAAGCCAACACCCTCCCCCACCGTCTCTAGAGCCTGGCTCTGTGGAAAGCCACACAAGCTTTGCACACATCAGAATAGATATCTGCCGACTGTGATGGCTTTTGTTGTGTTTGGGTCTGAAATGTCTCCCACAGACTCACACTTCAATGCTTACTTGTTCCCAAGCTGGGGCCAAACTTCTAATAAAAAACCTATCTATTTCACTAATTAAAAGGCGCGTCACCTCTCCAATGAACAACTCTGAAATAACTGCCATTTTTTAGTAGCATTTTAAAATGTTTTATTTTATAGCCCTGCTCCAATTTCCTGGGGGCCCTCCTTAGTGGGGCTCTAGGATTCTCTGTGGGGTCATGAAGCCCTGTGACAGTCACTATGGTGCAGTAGAGGGGGAGGGGAGGGAAGGTGCGTGCCCCAGTCTGTGGCTCTTTCCCACAATATTCCCTGAGCTAAGGCAGACCTGTTAGCAGTCCGACTTAATGCTGAGTTCTTCACAGCCTCGGACTTCAGCTTTGATATTGTGGGAGTTTAGGAGAGAGACCCCACCCAATGTCGCCAAGCTCCTCCTTAGCCCCTCCCCAGTCAGAGCTTTGTCTTGCCTCTTGTTTGAGATTTTCTTAAAAACCCCACTTTTTACTGGAGACTTCTTTTCAATTCTACACCCAAATACCCTAACAGCAGTTAAGGTTATTTCTTCAGAAGGGGGTTGTGAGTTTCAGACAAGTTCATGGATTCCAGGCCCGACTCCCCCTCCCCCGAGGGGGAGGTGATTCTAGCTGGAGTTCAACCCTAGATGCTACAACTGGTCAGGTATGGAGCAGCCAGTTGTCTCGCTGACTTACCTGTCAGAGGTCTTAAAAAGTCACTGAAACAAAGTCCAGCCTCTCTTTCCTCCACATAGCTTCCTAGAAGGACTTCTAAATATCCAGGCCTAGGAAGGTAAGGCCTTCCCTCATCCCAGGTTATTGGGGGCTCAAGATTTTTCCCACATAAACCTTTTTCCTTATGATGGGCGCCCGCTGTTATCTTTCCTTCTTTCCACATGACATCCTAGGAGGACTTAAATTTCCAGGCCTTAGAAAAGGTCAGGCCTTCCCTCACTCCGACCTATTGGCTGAGGTGAGAGGGGTCAAGATGTTCCCAAATGAGCCTTTTTCCTCATGATTGGAGCCCTCTGTTATCTTTTCTGCTTTTGTTTGTTTAGCTGAACAGCACAGATTTTGCTAAACCCTCTCCTAGTCTTCTCTCCACACTGGTGGCTGGAGATCTCTGAAACTTCCCATTCTCTTTTAAATAAAGTCTCCCACTATACCTTATCCTCTGGTAGTCTATAACTCTAATTCTTTAACTTTATAGACTAGAACTCGGGTACTCCTTAAGTTCTGAGGTGCATTGGAATTTGCTGGGTATTATCTGAGTTCTAATCCCCAGCTCTGTTGTTCCAGTAGGTTTTGACTGATCCCCCTGGAGCTGGTTGTCAGGTTAGCAGTAAGAGCAGTCAGTATTCATGTCACCACGTTCTTTGCAAGTTCTCCCAGGCCCTGGAAGGTGTGGAAGAGGTGGCGTGTCTCATGGTCAACTGACTTCTTATTGACGGGTCTTGGCTCTCCTCCATTGTCTCTGCTATCTGTAAAATAAAGCAGATTCTTCAACACAGAGTGAGAGCAGCTTGAATTAAAGGGAGTAAAGTTTTCTGAGAGGGTTTTGGTGTGCAAGACCACCCTTCTTCTCCAGAGAGCAGTGGGGGCTTCTCTCTGAAGCCTGGTAGCATTTGAAAATGGCTGTTGAAGCTGAGTGCGGAGGCTCTTATCTGCAACCCCAGTTAATTGCCAGCTTAAAGTCCACTTGAGATATTGTTAAAAAACAAAAAAGGTTGGAGAAATTTATCAGCAGTAAAAGGTGCTTAATTTCAAAGCCTGATGGCTGGAAATCGATTTCCCAGTACCCACAGGCAGATGCACAAGGTGGTCCATGTGTCTGGCGTTTGTTTGCAGTGGCAAGAGGCCCTGGTGTGCCCATACCCTGTCTCTGTCTCTCTCCTGGCAAATACATACATACATACATGCATGCATACATGCATTACTTAAAAAAGCAAAGAAAAACAAAAGACAATCCTTTGAATAGCCAGTAGTTAAAACGCAGGATTTTTCGGTCCTGGGAGAGATAAAATTCTCTAAAGATGCAAGAGATCCCAGGCCTGTGGACCCAACTTTTGGGTTTTTATCCAGATTAGTAAAGAATTGAAAATACAAATTCTGAGAAGTGAAAATTATGAATTATGAGATTTATTTAGGGACAATTAGTACAGGGAGAAGGGTAGCTGAAAGACTCAGGTCAGAGGGGAATACTCCTGCTTGTCTATCTGGAAGATAAAAAGAAATCTCCCAGGAAAGCCCCTGGAGAAGGCAGAGAGAAGAAAGAGGAGAGGAGAGGAGAGGAGAGGAGAGGAGAGGAGAGAGAGAGAGAGAGAGAGAGAGAGAGAGAGAGAGAGAGAGAGAGAGAGAGAGAGAGAGAGAGAGAGACTTGAAACATAACTGGCCCACAGAAAGAAATATTTTAACAAACGAGACTTGAAGCACAACTGTCCCACGTGCCACTGTGAGGTAGAAATCCTCCAGCAAGGCTGGGCAATCTTGGTGGCAGATTTACAAGAGCTGTTGTGAAACTCTCACGGATTTCCAAAGTTTTGTTCAACCTATTGCCATGAATCTTAAATTAATCTGTGTGTCAGGGCGAAGAAGCAGGGATCCTGAGGTCTAATGATCTTTTTTTGTTGGTTTTTCAAGGTAGGGTCTCGCTCTAGTTCAGGCTGACCTGGAATTCACTATGTAGTCTCAGGGTGGCCTTGAACTCGCGGCGATCCTCCTACCTCTGCCTCCTGAGGATTTAATGGTGTGTGCCACCACGCCCAGCTCTAATGATCTTTGAGAAACACTGGGATAACCAGATTTATGATTGTGTGTTGTGTGTGCACACATGTGCATGTACATGCAGGCCAGAGGAATACATTGGGACTTGCTAGTTTTTTTTTTTCTTAATGGAGAAACCATAAATTTAGAACAATGTAAGAAAACAAATTCTAGCACATTTAAACAGCAATGACAAAAAATGTTAGAAAACAATGAGGCTAAATTAGTAGCAGATTATATGTAGCTTGAGGTTAGTTGCAATAACATATATGCCTTTAGCAATGAAGGATCATTTCTCCAGATTTCGGACTATACGACAGAGGACAGCATTGAAAGGTTAACCAAATGGACTATCTTTATGTAGTGTATTTTCAAAATCAGTGTTAGTGTGTCTTCTTTTCTGAAACTTTTCCACTTAACAGATTTTTTTATTGCAAAGGATTAGATGAGCTACTAGCTACAGTGATGCTGAAAGTTGTTTTAAATTTGCTGTGAGTAGGTCCCTCGTCTTCACGAGATGCTCTGTTAGATGATCCCCAAGTTATAGGATTTTGAATTCCTGTTTTCGACGGAAATTTCTGGTTCTGTGAAAAATAATCTTCAGGAAAATCATCTACAAATTTTTTAACATGCATATATTGCCTTTATTCTGAATCACAGGACAACCAACTACAAAAAAATTGTGTTCTTGTGAGTAACCTGATTAAAGTTAGTGTGAGAAATAGATGACTAATAATTTCAAACATGTTATTTGTGCATTTTTATTTTTAATCTATGTACACACTGTTTTACTAAGGAGAAATGTGAATGTAAAAACAATGCCAAAAGTTAAAAGCTATAATGGGCCTTATTGAACTTTTATTAACATACTGCTTTTGATGTTTAAGTATTTCAATTTTTTTGTGTGTGTGGTGCTGAGGACCAAACCCAGGTCCTTGCCCACTGAGCTAAATCCCCAACCCCTCAATTTTAAATTTCTATATTGAACACGTATGTTGGCATACCATGAACAAGTGATTTTTCTGGTCATCTTAAGCATGAAGTTGTCTGGATATATTTTATATATATCAGTAAATGTGTCAAGTAGTCCTTTCTGAGATTTTATTGGGAGTTTTTTTTAAATAAACTTATTGTTAATTAGATACATTGTATGAACAAGTCCTGGTGGTACCCCATTTTCCTCCTGCCTGTCCCTAACCCACTGGGGGTCCTCCTCAGTGGGATTGTTGAATCGTACCATAAGGGGTTATGAATTGTACAAGCAGAAGCCAGTTCTTCTTTTTGTGTGTCGTTGAGGGAGGCAAAATCTGGATATTCTCCCCCACTATGGCTCTTACAATCTTTCTACCCCTGTTTCCATTAAGTTCCCTGAGTCATGGTGAGTTTTAAGTCTGCTTTACTGTTGAGATCTTGAGTCTCTGGGTTTCTGCCTTGGATTGTGTTGGGCATCCTTGGTGTCTGTCTCCATTACCTTTTCAGAGGTTATCTGACTTGCTGCGGAGGTAGCTCTTTCGCTCCTCTTGCCACTTCCCCAAAGGTTTCCTTTGGGCCCTGGATGTTAGTTTACCTCCTGCCTGGGTGTCAGCCATCACATTTATTCTCTAGCCACTGGTGCAAACGGATTCCCATCTAGCTTTACGTGTGTGGTTGGAGAACTGAACCCAGGCTTGCAGGCTTTACAAGGAAGCTGAACCATCTCAGCACACCAATGCCTCACTTATTACATGAGTGCAGGGGATCAAACTCAGGTCATTAAGCTTGCTCAGCAAGCTTACCTGTTGTGCTTGCCACCTCTCCAGACCTCTCATAATGAATGTGTGTAGGAGCTTCCTGAATTTCCTAGAGCTGCAGTGTGAAGGGTCATCTGACAGAGCTTTACTATCTATATAGATGTCCTCCATTAGTTTCTGAAAGGTTGTGTGTATGTTAAAAGTGGAACTCCTTGTCTCTATTCTGCCCTCATTCCCAGCTTCCAGAATGCTCTTGACTAAGTTCCAGGTTTGCTTGAAACCCCACTTTGTACCTAACCCAAAACACCTCTTCCTCTTGTCCTACGTCTCTCAAGGATGCAGTTTTCCTCACTGTGCTCTGCAAGCAGACTGTGCAGCAGAGCTGTGTGCTTCTAGCAGTGCTCACCCCTAAGACTTGGGCACATAATGAACCCCTCATGTGAGGCTCAGGTAGCTCAACAAATGTGCATATTGCCAACACTGCAGACAGAGCAGGAAACACTGTGAAACTTTTTTCTGCTGGGAAAGTGTCTGTCAGCGTAGTATGAAAAACATCTCGTTATTGATGACCAAGCAGTAATTAAGAAAAAAAACCCAACAAAACAAAAAACAAATAAAAAACAAATTAATTTGCAGAGGATGGAAAATATTTTTAACAGATTAAAAATAAGAACAAAAATAAGAAAGCAAACTTTCTAGCCTTTCTTCCAGGTAGAACCATCTCCATGGACCTCCCATCAGTTGTACAGCTTTGTTTCAGAGCTGTTAAAAGATAAAGCTCTGCTCCAGCAGGTCTTGAGGTAGGAAGCATGTGTGCATGGAGGAAACTCAGTGCCTCCTTCTCAAAGGCAGAAGAAACCATCCTATGGCTTAGAGGTTGGAGATAATGTCAAGTCTCCATTCTGCATCTACTGTGATCTCAGGAAAATGTGGCTACCTGCCAGCCACTCCTATGTGGGTGGATACCTTACTAGGAAGCACTTAAGACGTCAGGGTCGCAGGGGTCATGTGGCAAAACCCTAAAAGGCATGAAGGATGACTGTGGTAGGTTACAAGCGAAGAGGAAACAGGTGTCCTCTGTGGAACCCTCAGGCACAGAATGCTCTTACTACCTTTCATTTGAAACTCCAGGATGGAAAAGCAGATGGAAGGGTTCTGGTTATTCTCTAAGAAGTGGTGAGGCTCTGTGACAGTCAGGTGTGTGTAGGCACCACCCCTCCCCTTCCAGCCCCTCCCCTTGAATGGGAGGTGTTTAGTTAGAGCTACAACCTATGTGCTAAAACTGATTGGTCAGATATGAACCAATCAGCTGTCCCTCTAACGCACCTGGGGAGGACTTAAAACTAGCTTCCCTAGAGGAAGTAGGCCCCCACATGGCAATGGAGTAGAAGGACTGCTGACCCAGGCCTCAGTGAGGTAAGGCCTGTACCCCTACCCCAACTCATGGCTGGGGTAGGGGGGCAGGCTCCAGACCTTTTCTCTCATGAACCTCTCTTTCTCATAAAGGGAGCTTTCTGTTATCTTTTCTTGGGCTGTTTATCTAACTAAATAATATAAGCTCTGTGAACTCTCTGACACGTGTTTTCCCCACACTGGTGGCAGGAAAACTCTATGACTTCCCACATAATAACTGGGGAATTTC
>PVHP010052792.1:0-10979 GCA_004024765.1 Zapus hudsonius
TGTGTGCAAACAGAGAGAAATAGAAGAGGAGAGAGAGAATTAGAGGAGATAGGGAGAATGAGCACACCAGGGCCTCCAGCCATTGTGAATGAACTCCAGATGCACGCACCTCTGTGCATTTGGTTTTACGTGGGTACTGGGGAATCGAACTCAGGTAGTTAGACTTTGTAGGTAAGTGCCTTAACCACTGAGCAATTTTTCCAGCTCTCTCTCTATATATAAATATATATACATACATATATATATATACATATATATATATATAACTTGTGTGTGTGTACCTGAGAACTGAATCCAACTTGTCAGGCTTTGTAGACAAATGCCTTGACTGCTGAGCCATCTCTCCAGCCCAAAGACTAGTTTCTAACTCGCTTCTTCAACTTAAAGATAGCCAGCCTTGCCCTGTGGGTAGAGTGTATGTGCCACCAGACTTGTGAGTGGATTGGCCTTGGTTCTGGGGTTTGACTCTCAGACACAAGGTAGCAATGGCTAGCTTTCCCTCCCTCTCTCCCTCTCTCTCACTCCTAGCAAATAAATCAATAGAAATTTTTAAGATAAAAATAATAATAAAAACCACAAAACAAGAAAGACACCACAGTTTTTCTCAAAATCAGTCGCTGATAAGCGTGACCCTCTCATCGCCTTCGTCAGGTCTGGCTTTTTCTGCTGCTTTTATCATGACCACTGGGTGTGCAGGAACAGAATCCAGTAGACGCATCTTTTATTATTATGAGGCAGTACTGTTTCAGTGTTTGCTAAGTATTAAACACATATCTCTCCTTTGTGCACGTCTCATTTCTGCCTCCTTGACAACTGTCTTAAAATTGACAGCCCTCCCTGCCATCGCCATGGGACTGTCCAGGCAGGAAGTGGGCTCTCCTGTCAAAGCCCTTCCAGCTCTGTCCTCCCCCCATCCCGCACCCCAGCTTCCGCTTCCTCTCTGCTCCCCTCACCACCACCCCCCATTTTCTCCACACAGCCCCGTGTGGAGGAGCTGTTCACAATGCCACCATCGGCCGTGTCCTCTCGCCCAGTTACCCTGGAAATGCCAACAGCAGCCAGTTCTGCGTGTGGACCATCGAGGCTCCGCAGGGCCAGAAACTGCACTTGCACTTGGAGAAGCTCTCGCTGCATGAGAAAGACAGGTGAGGCTCTGAGGTCAAGCGAGTATTAGGTAGTGGAAGCGGCTGAAGGTTAGGCTCGTGGAATGCCAGGAAGAAAGAGCTGGAGAAATGACGGAGAACTTAGAAACTCTCGCTTCCAGCTTTCACCCAATGGGGAAACTGAGGCATGCAGAGGAATTTGTCTGCGCTATATCGGAAGTTAGGGGAAAGGTGAGTTGGGAATCAGTCCCCACACTTCACTGCCTCATGCTTTCTCTTGCATGTCTCTTTCCGAAATCGTGCAAGAGGGAGCATCTATTGAGTGACTTCTGTGTGCACAGCCATAGATTATGCTCCAGTGAGAACTGACAGAGTAGATGGCATTGGCTCCAGGAAAGACACGAGGGAATCTCTAAGGTCAGCCAAGCCTGTGTGTATAGACTGTAAGTAAATGCACATTATCCAGACTCAAAACCTTAGTCATCTAGGGTCTTATTCGAGAACATTCTAGAAAACTAGAGTTTCACATGTTTGTACCTTCTGCCTCAGGTGGGGTTCCTTGGAAAGGCTGGATGGTAAAGACATGAGGGAAATAGATTCTTCCAGAAGCATGGGAAACGGGGAAAGAGCCAAGCACATGCGTGAGCTGTAATTTCTCTTAAAATGCCTGACTTAAGAATGCTTTGAACCCCATCGCAATGGCTTTCATGAACATAAAAAATCTTCGTGTCACCCCTTCTAGCATTCAGGGTTCTTGAGTCTCATTTCCCAGCTGGGGAGACTGAGGTCTGGGGATATTTTTGAGACTTAGGTAAACTCAGTTGATGATACTGGACACTGGGGATCCAGCCTCCCGACCTGCAGGGAAACGTAGCTGGTGACAGGATGTGGCAGGGACCTCATGCTCCTGTGACTCCAGTCCCCACATGCCTCAGGGAGCACCAAGGCACACAGCTACACAGGAGGAGACTTACAGGCTCAGTGGACTAAGGGCTCTTGTCCTGGGTCACACATCTGGGAAGCCACAGAGCGGAAGTGCACGTGGCCTGACTGAGCACGCACACAGCTGTCTCGGCCCCTTCCCCACTCATCACAGCCCACAACCACTGGGTGGTGGGAGGCAGAGGTCACGGGATCTGCTTGCCCTTCCTGAAGTCTCTGGTATGAGAGCGGCATCCGGTCCCAGGTTTGCCAAGGGACAAGAAGAGGAGACCCCAGAGTGGTGGTCACTGTACCTCCCTCTCCCGCTCCCCACCTCGGTGTCAGTGACCCAAGAAGACCTGCCAGTGTCCCTCTGTTCTTTCTCCCGGCCAGGATGACCATCTTCAGTGGCCTAACGAACAAGTCAGACCTGCTGTATGACTCCCTTCACACTGAGAGTGCGCCCTTCGAGGGCCTGCTGAGCCACGGCAATGCCATCCTCATTGAGTTCTCATCCGACCAGGGCCAAGCAGCCTCGGCCTTCAACATTCGCTTTGAGGGTGAGGGGGCTCTCTTCCTTGTGGGGTGGTAGCCTAGGAGCTGGGGAACCACGTAGGGCTAAGCCTCGGACCCAGGAGGGGAGATAGGCAAAGCTAAGAATATGGAGACCCGATGACCCAGAGGCCTGGTTGATCTGTTAATTTCCAAAGACATGCTTTTTTGTTTTATTGATAATACTGACCATCTATTAAGCCTTTATTGTGCCCAGTTAATCTCTCTCTCCCACACACTCTTTCTCTATCTATCTCTTTCATTTTGGCTTTTTGAAACAAGGTCTTTTTATTAATCCAGGCTGGCCTTGAACTCACAATCCTCCTGTCTCAACCTTCCCAATTCTGGGATCCCAGGGTGCACCCCCACATCAAACGTTTATGTGCCTTTCCTGTGTGACTCTCATCACAACAGAGTTGCAGAACTGTCATTGTCTTCAAGTGATAGAGGAGGAGGTCAAAGAGTAAGGACCCTGGGGAAGGGGGGGACTTCCTTTAAGGCCACCACTTAAGAAGGACATAGCTGAGATTGCTGACAGTCCTCAGGGCCCTCGCCTCCATTCTGCTCTGCCTGGAGACCTTCCTCTTCCTCCAGGAAGAACCCACTGAAGCCACTCCTGCTCCAGCTGTGGGTGTCCCGTGTGCCCTGGGAACTTGTGTGCTAGGTTCACTGGAGATACTAGGGGTCCAACGGCAGGCAGGACTTTAGAGTGTTAGGGCATGAGAATGGATTAAACACAGAAGTCCTGTGGGGTAGAGAGGTAGAAATTCTTATTTGCATTTTACATATAAGAAAAATGAGGTTCTCACAGAGTCCAAGTGACCAGCCCCAGGGTTCCCAACAAACCTAAACAATGAGGGGGGCACTAGCTTTCCAAGGGTGTACCCTGACTCATCTGGCTGCTGTCCCTCTCTTGTGTCTCCACCTCAGCCTTTGAGAAAGGCCACTGTTATGAGCCCTACATCCAGAATGGAAATTTCACCACGTCTGACCCCACTTACAACATTGGCACCATCGTGGAGTTCACCTGTGACCCCGGCCACTCTTTGGAGCAGGGTCCAGCAGTCATTGAGTGTGTCAATGTGCGCGACCCATACTGGAATGACACGGAACCACTGTGCAGAGGTGAGCAGCCTGCTGCCTTCCCCAGCCCAGAGAGCCCGGGACCACCACACCTTTAGTGGCCAAGACCAATGTCTCAGCCCAGCGGTGTACCCTATATACACTGATTGTAGAACCCAATGCGGTGTTTTGAATCAGATGTCCCCCATAAACTCATGTGTTCTGAATGCTTGGTCCCCAACTGGACCAATTTGGAAGGTGGAGCCTTTCTGGAGTAACTGTGTTACTGGGAGCAGAGTTACAGGTGTTACACCTGGACAGAACTTGGCTCACTCTCCTGCTGCTGTTGTCCACCTGCTGTGACAGAGGTGATGTCCACCCCTCTGCTCATGCCATGCTCTCCCCTGCCATCATGGAGCCTCCCCTCAAGACTGTAAGCAGAATAAACCTCTTCCTCCCATCAGCTGCTTTTGGTCAGGTGCCTTGTCCCAACGAGAAGGCAACCATGTGCCAGTCAGCCCACCAGGGCTGCATGTCCTTCACAAATCCACACAGGAGTACCAAGAGTCCTGAGTGCAATCAGGATGCTGGCACTTGAGGGGACATGCCCAAGAGCCCGCAAAGGGTCCCTGGCAGAGACCGGAACCACCATGCTGGCTGTGTACAAGCCTTCCCCATACAGGCCCCCCAGCAGCCTGGGCCAGGCTCCTGGTGGCACAGGAAGTAATGAAGGGCACCCTTGGTTCTGGCAGCCACTACCCAGATAGTAGTTGGCATGAAAACATAGTCCTACCCTGGTGAAGGATTAGCCCTGGAATTGAATTGCCTCTTTAACAGAGCGGAATTTATGGGTGTGTTGCCCTCTGCCACGCTGAGAATTTTCCAAGGCAGTAAACACAGAGCAGAACTGAATCAGCACCAGCCCCAGACACATTGCTTCTGGTCCAACAGGGACCTTCCATGGCTGCACTTGCTGGGGCCAGAAGCAATGTTGTGAGCTCACTAATAAATTCAGGCATGCTAGGGGTATGATAATGACGTTTCCCCCGCTACATAAAGAGGGAAGTTGAGGCCCTAAGACATTACATACCTTGTTTCAAAGCTTGCTGGAGGCAGAGACAAGAGCCCCTGGGGGCCACCAGACTGGAGCTTGCCATTCCTGTCAACCCCGGGCTCCCTGCACTGCACAAGGGCGGTCACTGGAGTCACCGAGCACTGTCCTTGGTGCTTAACATGCCAAGGAGCCCTTACCCAACCTCCCAGCGTGGGTGACTAGGGGGACAGAGGCCACACACATGTGCTAATCACCTGCAGTTCAAACCCCTTGCTGTGCTGCACAGGGATCCTCAGCAGACAGATGTCATCACCCGCACTCCTAACCACCGCGTCCCATTGACCTCCTCACACATGACACCTTCCCGTTTGTCTATTACAGCCATGTGTGGTGGGGAGCTGTCTGCTGTGGCCGGGGTGGTGCTGTCCCCCAACTGGCCTGAGCCGTACATGGAAGGAGAAGACTGTGTCTGGAAGATCCACGTCGGGGAAGAGAAGCGTGTCTTCTTGGACATCCAATTGTGAGTGCTGGGAAGCCCCCAGTCCCACCCCACTGGGCAGAGGGGGAGAGCTTGCCTCTGCCTCATTCTCTCAGCCAGCAACGACCTTCTACCAAGTGCCAGAGAATGGCAAAGCCTTAGGGTCCCCATGGTCACACCAGCAGCAGCGTGTACACATGTAGAGAGGGTCCCCGATTCCACAAAACCCAGTCTCTAAGGAAACAGCTCTCCCATGGAAACACGCAAACACAGACACATTCTGTAGCTCTAGGAAGGACAGGTTCCTGGCACTTTTCCTGAGGTCCACATCAGGGATTTGAAGTGAGACACCAATGGGAAAACTCAGACAAAAGGGTGAGGAAGGGTGACACATGCGCAAGAAACAGAATGTGAAAAGGCCCTGTGGCAAAAGCCCACATTTTTATTTATTTGCAAGGAGAGAGACAGAGAGAAAGAGAATGGACACACCAGGGCCTCTAGCCACTGCACACGAACTCCAGCTGCATGTGCCACTTTGTGCATCTGGCTTTACGTGGGCACTGGGGAATCAAACCCGGGCCATTAGGCTTTGCAGGCAAGCGCCCTAACCACTGACCCATCTCTTCAGCCCACATACCATTTTCAAAGGACCCAACAGCCCGTGTGGGTAAAGGGCATCGCACCATGTACTGCTCTTCTGTGGCAGATGTTTTTTATTCTCATCTGTGTCCCTTAACTAGTGTGATGATACTGTCCATCAGGTTCTGGTCTGACACTTCTGCTTCTGATCTAACACAGAGCCTGGTGCTCTGAGAGAGAAATATTTAATGAACGAATGGAGCCCGCTTTCCATGCTCCGCGGGTGAAGCCATTAAATGCTTCATCCAGAACATTCCTCTGGGCTCCCCAAGAGGGTGACTTTGAAGGACAGAGCCAGATGCAAGGTTATTGGTTCTGAACTTCGGTGTCTGAGGTCTGTCTCCTAAGGAGCCTGCCTGGAGGGCAGTCACCACTGTCTGCAGGAGATAGCTGAGGCCCCGAGCCAGCAGGAACCTGCTGACATCCAGGCCACCCTCCTCCAACTGTCCCTCAGGTGGGCTGAAGTAGAGACTGAGACAGATGGCGGCTCCAGGAGAAATCTGAAAATCTTTAGAGACTGCCTTTTTTTTGAAGCGTATATTCATGGTGCAAAATATGTTTCATGGACATTTCCATATATGCATTTGAAGTAGTAAGATCATATCCATCCCCAGAACCACCTCTCGGGTCCTTCCCCCAAAATGTCTCCTTTCTATTTTCCAGAATTTTCTATCTGGGAGAAAACATGCAATTTTTGTTTGTCTGCGTCTGGCTATTTTGCTAAATATGGTAGTCCCCAGTTGCATCCATTTTTATTCAGAGAACGTCATTTCCTTTTCCTTTATGGAAGAACAAAACTGTGTGGTGTATAGGAACCTCGTTTTCTTTCCCCATTCTCTGCTGACTGGCTCCTAGACTGCTGGTTCCATTTCTTAGCTACTGTGAGTAGAACAGCAATGGATGAGCGTGGCTGAGGCATCCTGTGACACACGGACTTAGATCCAAGGAGTCATGTGCTAGGTCTGCTTTGAGCTCTCTGAGGAACTCCCGTAACGATTTCCATAGTGACTGCCCAAGTTCACGAACAAGGGCTCCCCTGTCCCTACCTCCTTGCCAGCATTTGTTGTCATTTGGGGTGAGATGAAGTTGTCATTTGCATTTCCTTTATGACTAAAAATGTTGAACTTTTTTCATGTATTTATTGGCCATTTAATGGGCTGTCTACTTGAGTCATTTGCTCATTTATTGGCTTGATCATTTGAGATACTGCTATTTAATTTTTCAAGTTCTTTCTATATGCTAGATATTAATCCCCTGCCAGGTGTATAGTGGGCAAAGCCTTTCTCCCTTTCTGTGTGCAGTCTCTTCACTCTGATAATTCTTTCATTAACTGTACGCAAGCCTTTTAATGTCATGAAATCTCATTTGTCAATTCTTGACATTATTTCCTGAGGAATAATTTGTATGCCAATAGAGTCCTTGCCTGTGCTCATCTCTAGAAGTGCTTGTCTGTGCTTTCCTCTGGCAATTTCAAAGTTCTAGTTCTTATATTAAAGTCTCCTCCACCTTAAATTGATTTTTGTACTGGGTGAGAGACCTGGATCTAGTTTCATTCTCCTATGGGTGGGTTTCCAGTTCACCTGCGTTTGTCCTTTGTTACAGAGCCTGGCCTGTCTGTCCCCAGTGTATAGTTTTGACAAAGATTCGTGACTATAGTTTTATGGGACTATTTCCAGATCTTCTAATCTATTCCACCTATGTGTGCAAGTGACTGTTGTGTGAAACTGTCCCTTGGAGGAAACAGAAGTGTCCCCAGTGGCTGCCTCAGGACCTCCTGCTGCAGCTGAATTAAAGCCCGCAAAGCTTAAATACTTCTCCCCTGTGGACCAGAGACAGAACTCCAGCTCCTCCCCCTAGCTCTGTGACCTGGGCTTCTCTCTGCAGTGAGTCATAGAGATGGGCCATTTGCACCCCTCACCTACAGCCCCCCTCACTCAGTTATAGCCCAGCCTCTTCCCCATCCCTCTCTCCATGCCCAGCCAGTCTGCACACCGGAAACTGCCACACTGGAAACTCACTGTGCTGTGCCTAGGGACTGAGTAGAATGTCAGGTGCTAAGGAGGCTCCGTTGTCCTTCCGCAGTAGCGTTTCAACTAGAAAAGAATGGATCCGATTCTCTCTTGATTCAAGAAAAAAGACAGCTGTGCACTCTGTGCCCACACCACACCAGGGGCTGACAGACAGCTGGAAGAGAAGTGGCGTAGACCCCATCCTCCAGAGCTGGGGGCAGCGGGGAGGGGGAGGAAGGCAAGAAACTCTGTGCTTGGTGATGGGGGTGATGGGCACCTGGGAAGCCTAGGTGAAGTCAGGGAGGGCTGCCAGGAGGAAGGGATGTTCTAAGGAAGGTTGAAAGAGAATGCAGGCAGGTGTGGCCCCTGACAACAAGGACAGTATCTTCTGCTGCTGGAAGAGGAAGGGTGTGTCCCACTTAGGAACTTATAGGAGCTTTGAACTTGTAGGGGGTGGTATTCAAGGAAAGGCCCTATGAGAGTCTCTGGGGTCTTCATAGCTCCACTGCCCTGAGTGTAAATACAAGCACGTGTCTTGCTCATGAACGCCCCCACCCCAATGCAGGCCTGAGCCTTAGCCAGAAAGAGAAATTGCCTTCTGGGTTCTTTCCAAGAGGCCCCTACCTTGCCTCAAGAGCCTGAGATGTGTTGAGGACCCACTCCCCTCTGCTTGGCTCATTCTGGGAGCCTCTCAGATGGATGCATGGTTCCATCTAAACCAGACTGGCCCACAGCTCCCTCGGGCGTCAGAGGCCTGGGTGAGAAAACGGGAAAATGAGATCTGCCGTCTTCCCTGCCGGGTGCCAAATACTCAATTAACCTCCAGCTTGACATCCGGTCCAGTTTTATTTCCACCATGAAACCCACAAGCCCTTAACAAGGAAGTCTTTCCCAAAGCCAGGTGACCACATCAGGCCAGGAGGGTCATTGCAGAGGGACAGACACCCTCCCTCCTGGCTCTATGGACAGCTGGACCAGAACAATGGAAGCCCAGCTCCTCCCTGGCCTGATCCCCCAACACCATCCATAACTCTGGGCAGTCTCCCAGCCTCCCGAGGCTGCATGGCAGGTGCTGTGGGTGTCCCTGAACTGAGGCCAAGCAGAGGTATACAAGCTGGAAGGCTGTGCGGGAGTTACTGATGCTGTGGGGGTATTGGTGCTGGGTTAAAGGTGCGGCCACCGTGCCTGGCTTGCTTTATCTTTTTGCTTGTGTGCATGTAATGTGGTGTGTGTGTGTGTTTGGCCTAGGCAGGTGTGTGTTCCCTTGCAGTGCCCTGTGCTCTCACCTGTGGCCAGGAGGAAGCGCTCTACTGCAGTTCCCAGAACAGAATGTGAAGCCTCCCATGACTCCGTCTCTCTCCCGCTTGAGTCCCTTCCTGATACAGGGGCTCCTGAGCTGTTTCCCTCACAGCCCGGCTACTCTCAGCCTTCTGTTCCCCTTTGCAAGACCGGGATTACAGGCACCTGTAGCCACGCCCAGCTTAGCTGTGTTTGTTGGTTTTAGCCCAAATTGTATATAAATAGACTCACCTTTTCACTCTGCTTACTCAAAGCAGTGCCCATGAAATTAACAATTTGATGAGCAAGCCACATACTCACTTTGAGATAAATACATAACCATTAAGCATTCTATTTATTTCGTTTTATTTATTTATTTGCAAGCAGAGAGATAGAAGAAAGACACACAGAGAGAGATAATGGGTGCACCAGGGCCTCCAGCCGCTGCAAACAGACTCCAGACATAGGCACCACTTTGTGCATCTGGCTTTACGTGGGTACTGGGGAACCAAACTGGGGTTGTTATACTTTGCAGGCAAACGCCTTAATGGCTAAACCATCTCTCCAGCCCCCCCCACACACTTGTAAGTGTGTGTGCCAAGCTGAAATCATCGCTCCAATGGCACCGAGGAAGTATTTTAAGGGAATGATTTCTGAACAAGAGCCACGTGTTTGCTCAGAAGAAATAAAAGAAAGCCTAGTGGCTTGGTGGTTGTTTCTCCTGATGCTCACACTATGGAACAGAAACTCCAGCTCAGTAGTCTAAAACCTCACCTGCCACCTTCTCCCCTGACTAGCTAGAGTGAGAAGCTGATTTAGGGTCACAGAGGGTGTCCCCATCTTGTCCATCGCTTGGGCACATACTGTCCCCCCCACTGGCAGTGATAAGGATTATATCCTCAGAACAGCCTGATCTGGTTAGATCTATCCTGACCTCACCTCACAACAGCAATAAAAGCAATCATTGGCTGTTCGTCTCCTCTTTGAAGAGGTAACCTCTTCATGTGGTTCAACATTTAAAGATGTCAAACCACCTCCTATGAAGAGTAAGCTTTCCTTCTTTCTTTCCCAGCCTTCCCCGCCACCCAGCCTCACACCATAGCTCTTCTTATACACACATCTCTCCCAAGCTTTTACAATACTCCCAAACCCCAGCACAAACAGCTTGCATACTAGGATAAAGCCACACAGACCGTGAATCCACTTTAACACTGGTTTTATTATATGCTCCGTTTTACATGGTCAGTCGTTGCAGTAAACAAAATAAATCCAATTCTTACCAAGCACTATAAAATGAATGGGAGGCAAAAATGAGACAGGTGCTCCACAGAGAAGAGAGGTCATCTTTGTAAGAAAATTATTGAGGAGCGGGGAAGGTGAAGAGATGGATCAGTTGTTAAAGGTGCTTCTTTATGAAGCCTGCTGGCCTCAGTTCAGTTCCTCAGCCACCCATGTAAAGCGGGGTAGAATTTTGCTGTGGGAAGAAAACCTGGTTCAGAGAGAGAGAGGAAGAAAGAGAGAGGGAGGGAGAGAGAGATGCACATGTATAAATAAAAAAAGACTTTAAAAAAACATTGGAGGGCTGGAGAAATGGCTCAGAGTTGAAGGCTGGGTCTGTCTGATCACCTGCTGGTGTGTTTGGGTTACTTCTGCTTTTGACTACTTGAATAAGGCTGCAGTGAGCAATTGTACAAGGATTAGTGTTTTATTTCTCAACATGGCGATATAATAGTGCATGGAATAGACATACCATAGCGGGCTTCTGAGTGCACGGCCCAGATCTAGGTTCTGGAAAGATTCACCTGAGAGATCAAGGAGGGAAGCATGGCAGCCAGGTAAGAATAGATTTAGGGGGTGAGATGAACAGTCACACAGACCCCCCC
>PVHP010052793.1:0-10983 GCA_004024765.1 Zapus hudsonius
AGGAAGGAAGGAAGGAAGGAAGGAAGGAAGGAAGGAAGGAAGGAAGGAAGGAAGGAAGGAAAGAAACAGGCATGCAAGCACCTTAGCACACACGGGGACATACCGGCACTATTAGTAAAGTAGAGAAGAAGTTGCAGAGGAATTCCAGAAGGAAGGACTCTGATGGCCGCATCTTTCCGTCGATATTTATCATCTTTGGGACTTCTGGAACAAGGCTGATAGCGGCTTTGAAGAAGGCATCAGCTGCAAGAGAGAACAACTGTCAGAGCATGAGAACTAAAATCTTCAGTGCCGGCTTCCTCCTCCATTTGGCCTAGGGGTCAGCCCCTGACACTTCTATAGAAATCAAGCCACCCTGAGGCCCAGGATGGCTGACAGGCTCAGCAAAGGCTCTTCAAACAAGATGGATGTGGCAGAACATTGTGTGAGGTCTTGCTGCACCCCAGCAATCCAATGGGAGGAACCACAGCTAACCGGCCTAAGATTCAGTCTGGTTTGGTTCAAAGAATCCCCATGTCCACCAGGTGACCACAGCCACTTCACAGATGTGAAAGGAGGTGTAGGATGAAGAGAGCCTCATTCTGCAGCAGGATCTTATGGAGGTAGAAGGTTCTAGAGTGGCTGGTGTAGCCACTGCTTAGAGCTTGGTCTGTCTGAGTCTTTTCTAGTGCCATTTTTGGTTTGGTTTGGTTTTTTCCCCGAGGTAGGGTCTCACTCTAGTCTAGGCTGGCCTTGAATTCACAGCAATCCTCCTTCCTCTGCCTCCATAGTGCTGAGATTAAAGGTATGTGCCACCATGTCCAGCTTCTAGTGCCATTTTTACTAGCAAAGCAAACTGCGCTGGGTGCGGTACTAAACACCTATAAATCCCAGTACTCAGAAGGCTGAGGAAGGAGGACTGAAATTCTAGGCTGGCCTGGGCTACATAGCAAGACTGTCTCAGAAAAATAAACCAATATATCACTGAAATGCCTAAAGAAATACATACATACCTACACACATGTGTACATATGTACACACAGAGAGAATTACTTGGAAACTGCAAGAAGACTTTGAAAGATGGTAGAAAGGAAGGGAAGGAGGAGTGGAAAGGACTTGAGCAGAAGGGAAGGTGAGTGGAAGATCTGTGTAGAACTACTAAAGTATTGACTTAGAAAAAGCCCCAGGGGCTAAGCACTGACTGGAAAATAAAACCTTTAGCTACCCAGCAAGATCAAATGTGTTCAGGGACTGGATCACTCTTCACTGCAAAATGACTTCCAATGAAACATGAGAAATGTAACAGCAGTCCAAGCATCCTGGGATAAAGCTGGAACTACGTCTGTACCTGAGGGGCCGACATAACAACAAATATCAGGCTTTTCAGGGAACAGGCCCAGGGTTTACAAGAAAATTGTGTATCATGGGCTGGAGAGACTGATCAGTGGTTAAGGTACTTGCTTTCAAAGCCTAATGGCCTGAGTTCAATTCCCCAGAACCCATATAAAGCCAGATGCACAAAATGGCACATGCATTTGGCATGCCCATTCTCTCTTTCTCTTTCTCTGCTGGTAAATCAAATCAATCAATCAATATTTTAAAAAAGAAAATTGTATATCTAACTTGGGTGTGTGTGCGGTGGTGGTGATAGACTTCCTTCTTAAAGGAAAAACAAAACATACCACAGAAAGATTCCTCACAGAGCTTCCTGTGGAATGAGCTGTGCTCTGGAAACTTCCCTGCCAGGTTGGCACTCACATCCCCTAGATGTAGAGTGAGACCCTACCTCAGGAAAAAACCAAACCTCACAAACACAGGACACTACCAGCTGTTCCACATCCTGTAAGCAGTTAGTAAGCAGAAACAGAGGGTACTCTCCTGGGCACTAGGGACATATGGGGGAGACAAAGAACTGACAGCATAAATGTGGTTATGAGACCAAGCAAGACTTATAATGCTGATATCAGCACTTCTGTCCTGGAGCCCACTCAGTGTTTTGGTCAGGGAATGAATGGAGCAGCTGACCTCAGTAATGGTGAGGGGAACAGGCAAAAGGTAGTGTCCTGATAGATACATTACTCAGAAAGAGCTAAAGGCTTCAGGGTCTTCAATCCTGGTGAAAAGTTGTAGTAACCTGGTGTGGTGGACTGTACCTGTCCTTTTAGCACTCGGGAGGATCATGAGTTCAAGGCCAGCCTGAGCTACATGGAGAGACCAAACCAAACAGTAAAGAAGGACTCGTAGGCCCTGTCTCTGCAGAATTTACTCTGTCAGTCCTATAGCAGTCCCATGTGAAAGGTACAGTCCCTTCCGTCCTTGGCAGGGAATGAACTAGAAGGTGAGTAGCAGGTGACTGTCCCCTAGGAACAGTAAAGATCAGACTGAGAAGTTCAAGGCCCCACCTTCATTCCACAAGCAACACAGATTTGTGTGTCTATAAACAAACAGAAGTCTGCACCCAGTCAATTTGGTAAGAGGCCAAGCAAAGCACTCCTTCAACTCAACCAGGACAGATGCAAGGAACCTGGTTTAAAAAATGGCAAAGCGCCTGAAGAAACTTTCTCTAAAGAAGAGAGGGAAATGATCAACATTACAGAAACAGAAATCAAAGCCACAATGGGATGGTACTCTAAACAGGAAGATAGCTTCTATCAAACAGAGGGACCAGAGAGATGGCTCACTGCGTGAGTCAGGAGGACCTGGATTCCCAGCATCTATTTAAAATCCAGGGCATGGTGGCTCCCAGCATGTAGTGTGTGTACAGGTGTAGGGAGTCCCCAGAGCTCACTGGCTGGCTAGTCTAGCTAAATTTGTGAGCTCAGATTCAACGAGAAACCCTGTCTCAAAACAAAAGCAAAAAACAAACAAACAAAAAAACCATACCTCATTTAAGTGCCAAGAAGGAAAGTTAAACTCTTTATTGAATGAGACATCTCTCTCACACTATCAAGGCTCAGGGAACACTGAGGAAGAGGGCCAGAAAGAATGTAAAAGGGATGGAGGAGTGCTTTGGAACGGTGTATTCTGGATTCGAGGTGCCTGTTGCATTCATGACCTCACAGCAGCTGTTGTTACCTGTACAATGTTGAGCCCATCAACATGTCATAGATGGTGAAAGAAAAAAGACATCAAAACAAAGGAGGGACTGGCTTGGAAGGAAAAAGGGGTCCAGTGGAAGATGTATTGAAGGAGAACAGAAGTTGGTTTTATTTTCAGGTAGCCAAGGACAGAAGCCCAAAGAGTGAACAAGAAGATGCCATTTTTGTCCATGTCGAAAAAAACAGAAACCTGCTTCTTCCTTAGCTCAGCCTCTCTGGTTCGCCCTCTGAGTCCACAAAATCAGATCTTGGCTCCTCCTAGGTCAGCCTCTTGAGTCAGAACCTGAGCCTGATGACGGCTCACCCTGATTGGATGTCTGATCCATATAAAGAAGGTTACCCACATGGCCTGGTCTCTCCCAGCTCTTCTCTTCCTTTTGCCCTGTGGCCTGAACTGAGCATCCATGTTCAGTCTGTCCCTCCTTCCCAGCCTGGCTAGGAGTCAATACACACGACTTGGGTATTTTTCTTCTTGCTTTCTATCTGTGTCATACTTTAGGGGTCCCTTCTCACTCTGATTATATGTTAAGATTTATCCTAAGTCGGGTGTGGTGGCGCACGCCTTTAATCCCAGTACTTGGGAGGCAGAGGTAGGAGGATCACCATGAGTTCAAGGCCACCCTGAGACTACATAGTGAATTCCAGGTCAGCCTGGACTAGAGCGAGATCCTACCTTGAAAAAAAAAAATTTATCCCAGATCTCTGAGACCTTCACTATTTCTTAATCCTCTCTGGTCTGTTATTTAAAGGGGCTTCTATATCCGATCTTACATGTGTGTGTAGAACTGCCACAGCCTTTTCCGAGATATCAATTTCCCTTAAAAAAAAAAAAAAAACTTCACAAATTGTGATTTATCCCTAAATAAACACAGTAATTCCCAATGTAGCCTCCTCGGGTCCATTTTATCAATTCTCTGTTAAAAAATAGAATAAGAACCCAAAATTGGGATTCACAAGTTTGGGAGACCCCTCCTGAACCCCCAAATCCAGGATCAGTATGAGAGAGGGAGGTGAAAGAGTGATGGGAGGAGATTCTGATCAGTTTACGTTATGTATAGGAGGAAGACAGTGGATGCCAACCCCTGGCCTCCACAGCATGCACACACACACATGTGCACGCCTCCCCCTCCCACATGCACAGCATCCTCACAAAAGCACATCTTGGTGAACATGTGGAAACATTGTAGTCCCTGAGGACTACCAGTAGGATGCAAAATGGTGTGGCCTCAATGGAGGAACACCACGAGACTACTATATCATCCAGCAGCAGTATCTCAAGAAAACACTTGCACAGTTGTGTTCTCCAGGTATCATTCACAGGTGGAAGCAACCCAATTAGCCACTGGGAAATAAATGAACAAAATATGATCTATACATATGAAGGAGTACTATTCAGATTTAAAAATGTGATTCTACTTCAAACTGCAGCATGGATGACCTTGGAGACTTGAGGTTAAGTGACATAAGCCAGCCATATAGAAGGACAGAAACTGCAGGAATTCACTTAGGTAACTATTATGAAAACCACATGGAATAGGGACTGGGGGAAAAGGGGGGTCAGAGAGTAGGTTAACAGGTACAATTTCAGTTTGACAAAATGGAAAAGTTGTAGAGCTCTATTACATAATTCTGTGAATCCTATACAGTTAACACTAGTGAGCTGCATACTTAAAATAGATAAGAGTGCATTTATATCATATGGGTTTTGACATGGTACAAAAATTATGTCCAAAAGATAACAAAGAAAAAAGAAACACAAATCACAACAAAGAGAGGACAAGGAATCAATAAGAAAATAATGAGGAACCGGTGAAGGCAGAGATGGAGGCAGGAAGGCAGTGGGGGGCTGCAGCAGGCAGGGCAGGGCAGAGGAGACCCCTGAAAACTAAGTGTGGGCCAGGCGCTGTGCTAAGGCACAGACAACCTTGCACTTAATAGTCAGTGCTGTGAGGTCAGTTTCCCATTTTCACAGCAGAAAACTGAACAAAGAGGACTTGAAACTAGGTCTTTCTGATGCTCAAGCTCTGTGGCTGCCCATGCATGGATTCCTGTCAGAAGTAAGCCACTCTTGTGCCCCTTCACTAAAGTTTAGGGGTGCACTGCCTTCTCTCCTCGCTTAGACTGCTAGGAAGCTCAGAGCTAATGTTTATCTTCAGTGGGCAAATCTCAGCTCTGCCTGTAATTCTAATCTAATTCTTCAGTCCTAGCCCTTGTGCTTGGTTCCTGGTTTTACCCCATCAAAAGCCTCAGTGTAAACACTACCCGAAATAAGTTGGGAAGTGTGCTGGACAGGCAACAAGAAATACACAGCATAGATGTAAGGAGTCCTTGGTGGCAGGGTGATCCCTTCCTAGACCTCTCTCTACTCTCCTACTTTTGAGAAAAGAGGAGTATCTACTTGGATTTACTATGCAATGATCTTCCCAGCACCCCATATCACAAAACAAAGGGAATCCAACTTGGCATTCAGCAGCTGAGCTGGTCACCACTTAAGAAGCTCAAAAGAACTGAACAACAACAACAAAAATAGCCAATAATCCAATTCAAAATTAGGCAAGGAACTGAATGGATATTTCTCCAATGAAGACATACAAATGTTCAAAAGATGGTCAAAGCTACTAGTTATTATGGAAGTGCAAATCAAAACCAAAACGAGCTACTTCTTCACTCCTGCTCAGAGGGCATCTCTAAAACAAATACACAGAAGGAAAACAGCAAGGGTGTGGAGAAACAGGAAACTGCACTGCTGGGAGAAATGGAAAATGGGGTAGCTACTACGGAAAAGAGTGGCTCCTGAGTCATGTACACAATTACTATCTGACCACCAATTTTATTTCTAGATGTATACTCAAAATAATGGAAAGAGCAATGGATACTTTTATGCTGGTGTTCATAGCAGCATTATTCACAAAGCCAAAAGATGGAAACAACTCAGCTGTCTTCTAAGAAATGAATGGATAATCCAAATGTGGTCTCATCCAGTGAGAGGAATGCTACTCAGCCTGAAACATGGGTGAAATCCTTGTATTTAATCTTTGTTTGTATGCTGTGGGTGTAGCTTCAGAGGACAATCATGGGTGTCAGTACTCATTCTCCACCTTGCTGGAGACAGGCTCCTTGCTCACTGCTGTGTATGCCAAGCTAGCCTGGCCTACTAGCTTCTGGGGTTCTACAGGGACAGAGTTTTGATCTGCTTGGATAATGAAGTAGTTCTGCAAATGCATTCTGACAATATTTACTATACTGTGGATGTGATCAATGCCACTGAACTGTGCTGTTTTTTATTATATATACTTTACCACAATTTTTTTAAAAAGAGCATAAGCAACCCTGATTTTACCCTAGTACAGGCAGGCTCCAGGACTCCAACGTGTCTGGCTGTTTCCTAGAGAAGCCCATTGTCCCAAGAAAGACTTCACCAATCAAAGCAAAGAGCTTCTCTCTGTAAGATAAAATTCTGCTCAGGTGTCTTGAAAGCCTGTTTATGCCTTTCATGTGTTTGGTACTGAGTGGCCCAGATAAGGTGCTCATTATTATATCTCATTAAAGAGGGTACAACTTTGTGCCCAGCCTTTGGTTCTTCCCACCCACCCCACCCAGGTCCTACTCTAAAGGAGGAGCTCAAATAGTTATGTAAGGGTGGGACATGCCGAGTTCCAGAACACAGTCTTACTTCCATTTCCAGAAGTCATGTCCCATATAGAAAATACTGTCAGGTCAGGGAACTATGCGGAAGAGGGGGCGGAAAGATTGTAAGAGCCGTGGTGGAGGAGATTATCCAGAGGCATGGCCAGGAGAACCTGGCTGAATACTAGGCTATCCATGGTCCCCTGTCACAAGGACTGATCCAGATGACCCATGGAGGAGGTTATTTAGTGGAGGGGGAAGGGGAGGGCAGCGGGGAATTGGGGATAACAACTCATTGTTTGCCCACTAAATGTTGTAACTCATTATGGACAATAAATAAAAAAAGAAAATACTGTCAGGGAAACTTCTCAATGTTAGTTTAGTGATCATAACCTAAATCTAATTGCAAGTGAAAAAGTTACTCCTCAATTTTGAGTTCGGAATAATTGTGTCAACACCGTATTTCCTCCTTTAAAAAAACATAGAGGCTAGGGAGAGAGCTCAGTGGATCAGAGTGCTGCCTGGCAAGCATGAGGGCTTGATACTGAGTTTGAGTTTCCAACACCCATAGTGTAGCCATGGTCAAGTGTCTGTAACCCCAGTCCTGTGGAGAGAGGATACCAAAGAATTGCTGGGGCTCTCGAGAACTGCAAACTCAGGAATCAGTGAGAGACTCAGTTTCAAAGAAACATGCAGATGAGCGATGGGGACGGGAAAGGCATACGACACCTGATGTTTCTCCTTTGGTTTCTGCACTCTCACCTGCATGTTCTAGTTCATTTGCTATGTATATAGACTATATCACGTATACTAAGCACATGCACAAAAAAACATTCCCCACACCCAGTTGTAACACCAGGAAGCTAAAAACAATATAATCTTGGGAGATGAATCAGTAAGTAAAGTGCTTGTGGGAAAGAATGAGGACCTGGGGAAGATCTCCAGTACCTAGATTAGCCAGATATGGTGGCACATCTGTAATCTCAGGAGGTGGGGAGGTAGAAACAGAAGTATCCCTGGGGCTCACTGGCCAGCTAAATGTGTGAGCTCTACATTCAGTGAGCAACTCTGTCTCTAATAAGAAGGTAGAAAGCAACTGAAGAAGATACTCAATTTTGACCTCTGGCCTCCACACAGACACATGCATACACACACGACCCATGTGCATACAGTGATCCTTTTTATTTTCAGCTTGACAGGACCTAGAATGACCTGTGAGGGATTAGGTAGATTGGGTAAGACTCTCCAAGTCTGTGAGGGATTAATTTGATGAAGTTAACTGAGGTGGGGAAGAGCCACCTTAACTGTGGGCAGCACCATTCCATGGCCTAGTCCTAATATGAACTGTAGAGAAAGAAGGGAACTGCTGAATACCAGTATTTATTGCCCTGTTTTCTCGCTATGCTGAATGTGACCAGATACATTAAGCTCTTGCCACAATACATTCTCCACCATGAAGGACTGTAATCTGGCAAATGTGTAGCCCAGGCTAGCCTCAAACTCCTGATCTTCCTGCCTCCACCTCTTCAGCAATATCCTAGCAGAGAGCATCACCACAACCAGCCCTTTACTTTTTAAAAATATTTTATTTATTTAGATGTGTTGGGGGGGGTTGAGGGGATGTGCCTGGGTCTCTTTTGCCACTACAAACAAATGCCAGATATTTGTACCACTTTTTGCTTCTAGCTTTATGTGGGTGCTGTGGAATTAAATCCAGACAGGCTTTGCAAGGAAGCACCTTTCACCACTGAGTAATCTCCCCAGACACCCAGTTTTTATTCCTAATAGATGGGAGTCTTCATTATGTTGAACAGGCTGTGCCCAAACTCCTAGGCTTAAGTGATATTCCTGCCTCAGCTTTCTGAGCCCTGGGCCTGCAGGTGTGTGCCTGAACCTGGCTTGTGTCAATACCATATAGCACTGTATTTTGTAGCTATTAAAAGCCACAGAGGATAATCTCTCCCAAGCAAAATGGACTGACAGAAAAAAAAAGGAGGAATTTGATATTCCAGGATCCTACTATTCTAAGATAGGCCACACCAGGCCCTGGATTGTGGAAGGTACAGCACTAAGCTCCCCTCATGCGCTCCATTGGGACTGACCAGGACCCTGCTCTGCTCCACACAGCCTTTGGGCTAGGAAGGCCCTCTTAGAGCAAAGATTCTTCTTCCCGCTCAAAGTCTCTAGTGGCTGCTGTTGATCACTCAGAGGCCAGGTGCACCCCTGAGGAATGTCCACCTGAAGAGCCTGCTGCCTCCAAATATTTCTGTCTGACCAATAAGGTTTCACAATCTCAGAGATGGAAATACCAGTCAACTGGACAACCACTGAAAAGCTCCAAAATGCTTGGATTAAGACTCAGGTTTGCTCACAGTTGGCAAGAGGAAACATTTCCAAATGTTTTTCATTAGATGGATCATTTTTTTTGGGGGGGGGGAAGAATGGAAGGATGTTGGGGAATAATTTATAGCATCTCAAAAAATGAGAAATAGAATATTGAATAGTCATTACAAAGAAATGGGAAATCTCTGTGTATGATGTCGGGTACAGGCCAGGTGCCCAAGACTTACTGATGAGTCAAATACATGAAAAGTACTGGAGACTCAGCTGTATTTCCTTTCTGAGATAGGGTGAAGCCTGCATGAATACACAAGAGAAGAGACAGAATAGAAGGAGGGAGGAGGGGAAGGCAGGCAGAAAACAGAAGAGAGAAAATAAAAATAATGAATTAAAAAATTATTTATTTGAAAACGGAAAAGAAAGAAGAAAGATGGAGAGGGAGAATGGGTGTGCCAGAGCCTCCAGCCACTGCAAATGGACTCCAGATGCATGTGCGATTTTGTGCATCTGGCTTTACATGGGTACTGGGGAATCAAATCTGGGTCATTAGGCTCTGCACACAAGTGCCCTAACCGCTGAGTCATCTCTCTAGCCCATGAATGTTGTTTGTTTTTTTTTAAACAAATATTTTTAATGGACACATAAGAGAAAAAAAAATGAGAAAAATGTCCTGTTAACAGTAATTTTTTTTTTTTTTTGGTTTTTTTCGAGGTAGGGTCTCGCTCTAGCCCAGGCTGACCTGGAATTCACTATGTAGTCTCAGGGTAGCCTTGAACTCACAGCAATCCTCCTACCTCTGCCTCCTGAGTGCTGGGATTACAGGCGTGTGCCACCATGCCCAGCAACAGTAAATTTTTAGAGGGTATGGGGTATGGAAAAGATAGAGCCTTTTATTTTGAGACATGTTACCCAAGGATTAAAGGCATAAGCTACCACACCCAGCACCTACTAAATTTACACAAGATTAAGTCACCACAATTTGAAACTAAACATTGCCTTTCTTTTCAACAGGATCTAGGTCAATCCCCCCAAAAACCCTCCAGGCACGATAAATTTGGATTTTACTCTGACCTGCAGATGGGTGAGCATGTGTTTACCCTCTGTGTCCTAGGCTTGCTGATCTACTTGGGGGATGACTCAGTACAGGAATCTTAGGAGTTGGTTGAAGCTGATAACCCTGCCTACCTGCAGAGAAGCACCCTTGCTCTTTTTTATTTTATTTTAATTTTTTTTTTCAAGGCAGGGTCTCACTCTAGCCCAGGCTGACCTGGATCTGACTCTGTAGTCCAAGCTGGCCTCAAACTCACAAAGATTCTCCTATCTCTGCCTCCTTAGTGCTGGAATTAAAGGTATGTGCCACCATACCAGCTACCCTTGTTCTTTTAATAATAACACATTATTAGGTCAGTGCTAATGGAACCCTTTACTAGTCCTGAGTGAAAACAAATCTCAAATACAATTCACTCCCAGATGTTCAATCCATGGATACCCTCCCAGATAACAACACTGAAAAGCAGTTATCTGGAAAGCTGACTCAGGCCCTAGTAATCAAGAAATAGAAATTTCCAATTTCCCAAAACAGAATATTCTAAGGGGTTGAGGAAACAACCTGGGAGATGGATATAGGAGGATCCCTGGAGCCTACTGGACAACCAGTCTTACTGGTAGCTTCAAGCCAAGGAGAGAACCTGTCTCAAAAAGAGGTGGGTGCAACTCAGGGAACTGAGCGGAAGAGGGGGCGGAAAGATTGTGAGAGCCGTGGTGGGGGAGACTGTCCAGAGGCATGGCACCCCTCAGTAACAACACACTTGGGCCAGGAGAACTGGGCTGAGTACTAGGATATCCAGGATCCCTTGCCACAAGGACTAATACAGACAGCCCACGGAGGAGGATATACAACTGATCAGGGATGGGGAGGGGGGGAATTGGGGAATTCGGG
>PVHP010052794.1:0-10980 GCA_004024765.1 Zapus hudsonius
CAACCACTCAGATCTTTCCCTTCTGACTGCAGTCTGACGACAAGCGCATCCTAGGTGGACACTGGCCCATAGAAAGGCCCCAACCACAGTGTAAATCTCCCATTCTGCTGGCCCCACTGGTCTCCCTCTTCTAAGACTGGTGGGGTGTTGGGATTTCTTTTTGCCTGGGGGTCTCCCTGCTTGCTTTGTACGTGTGTTTTGGTTTTAGATGATTTCTTGTTCTGCTCCCTATGTGATTTCTTTTGAGTCCCTTGTCCTTTATCCTCTCTTCGTCTTCTCTGACCCCTGTGGGAAGGGAATCTTTTGGCTTGGGTTCTCCTGTAGCTTTGTGATTCCTGCTTGCCATCCCTCTGGATCCATTTCCCTAAAATAAAGCTTATAATTCATAATTTATCTTCTCTCAGCCCAAGTTTTCAATTCTTTCCTAACTTGAACAAGGACTCAAAAGTTGGGGTCCACAGGCCTGGGATGTCTTGCATCTTTATGGACTCTAACCCATCCCTGGACCCCAAATCCTGCATTTCTAGTGTTTCGATCACAGGCATGTAGAACTACACCTGGAATTTTGTTTGTTTGGTTTGGTTTTTGTTTTCCGGGGTAGGGTCTCGCTCTAGTCCAGGCTGACCTGGAATTCACAATGTAATCTCAGGGTGCCTTGAACTCAGGGCAATCCTCCTTCCTCTGTCTTCCCAGTGCTGGGATTAAAGGCATGCGCCACCACTCCCAGCTACACCTGGAATTTTTAACGTAAATGCTGGGAAGCAAACTTAGATCCACATATTTGCACAGTAAACAGACAACTGTGTGTGTGTGTGTTTGTGTGTGTGTGTGTGTGTGTGTGTGTGTGTGTGTGTGTGTGTGTGTACAGATGCATTAAGATCTCTTAATCTTACTGCAAACAGTGACCATCCAGCTTTATGTGAGTGGCTGAGAAATTAAGCCTGGGCTGATAGGCTTTGCAAGCAGGTGCTTTTAATAACTGTACTATTTCCCCACCCCAACTATCACTTTTTTTGTTTCTTTTAGTTTTATTTTTCAGTATTTTTATATTAATGATAACAGGGTATTCTCTTTTCTCCTCTTGTCCATGCTTCTGTTAGCCTGGAGACCCTCCTGTGGGGTCATGAAGGCCGCAGTGAGTCCCTGTGGGACACTAGGGTACCATGCCTCAGGAGAGTCCTACCCATTCTAAGGCTCTTACAATCTTTTCACCTCCCCTTCTGCAATCCAACTATCATCATTTTAAAAATATTTGTTTTTTTATTTGTTTGCAAGGGGAGAGAGAATATGAATGGGTGAATGCTAGGGCCACTAGCAAATTTACTCCAGATGCATATGCCACTTTATGCATCTGGCTTTATTGGTACTGGGAGGTTGAACATGGACTAACCCAGGCCAGCAGACTTTACAAACAAGCACTTTAATCACTTCATCATCTCCCCATCTGCAACTATCACATTTTGATGAGAATAAAAATAGTATATGTATCCTGGGAACATTAAAGAGTTATTAAGATAATGTTGATCTTGCATAGTAAATGCCCAAGTAATCTACTCATTTTATTTTGACCTTTCTACTCACCTTCCTGCATTTGAAACAGGTCCCTGGTGGCCTGTAAGTGGATGCATTCTGCATCTACTATCAACCGTAGCTCTAATACTTCCTTTGCCTATGGGTTTACCAGGTTTCACTCACAAATCCATTAAGCAATTGGGGTACTGCCTCAAACCTGTCTTCTTTGTGCATCACTGTAGAATTATACTGTTTTTGCACATTTGCACAACCACAATAATACTGTTTACGAAGGCATTCGGACCAGTGCTGATGTGGTTATAAGAGTCCTGAGTGGGTGAAATGTCCTTAAGGAAACTGGTATGCAAAGCTGTAAACCACTGTTGCCAAGTGACATTCTTCCTGTCAGCATTGGGTTTAGTCTAGGCATTGTTTTTAGTCTTTAGCAAAAGAACTTGCATTATAGAAAATTCACCTTAGAAGATTTAGGAATATTTGAGCGGACTGAAAAAAAAAAGCGGTGGGCAATTTCAGATCAGTGTAAATGATCAGTATGGTTCAGACAAATTAAAGACCTCGTTAGCGCCCGGTGCTTGATAACAAAAGCATCCAGGCTCGCACAATAGGTCACAGTTAAATGACGCTCCTTAAAAACTGAGCTGTCTTTGCTCCACGCATTCGTGGCGGAAGATAGTGAGGTGCAGCTCTCCAAACCGAATCTTTGTTAAAGGAACTGACCAGGTGACAGAATGGAGTTACCATGCATGAAAAAAGAAAAATACATAAATAATTTGACTTCCTGAAAGAATCAATTTTTCTGTGTACTGGAGCACGACGCTAACATGTGCCACAGCGAGCTCCTGGACTATTGAATGCTCAGGCTTCGCTTGGGCAAAAGGCATCCGTGGACCTCATTTCAGCCACCAGCTGATTCAGCCGCCTTGTTTGAATTTGTAACGAGTTTCAGATAAGTTATGTCTATCACCATGGTGTGGGAAGAGGCCTGGGACTCATTGCAAGATTGTATGTGTGCACTGGGGGAGGGCACTGGTACATTGAAGAGTCAACATCCCTCCCCTGCAGAGAAACTCACTCCCACCTGAGGCTACCTGGGAAACCTTAGCGAGGATTAATGGAATTAATTAATGAGCAGAGGAATCAATGAGGATGAAGCATTCGGGTCATTGTGAATATGGTAATACTTCCCCTGACTGAGGTGGCAGTGGGTGGGCAGGGTTCCATGTTTGTCATGAAGTGGCATCAGCTTGCTATTGAACTCCAGTGGACTCTGGTGTTGTATAAATTGAAATTACTTTATTGCATCAAAATAATGATAGGTCTCTGTGCTATGGCAAGATGTGAGTCGCTGCTCTTTTTATCTTTTTCTTCTTCTTCCTTTTTCCCCTTGGAGGTCTTACACAGCCCAGGCTGGCCTTGAACTCACTCTGTAGCCAAGGATGGCCTTGACTTGATCATTCTTTTTGCCTTCATCTTCCAAGTGCTGGGATTCCAGGCATATACCTCAGACCCAATTTAGACAGTCCTGGGGCTTGAACTCAGGGCTTTGTGCATGACGGACAAGCACTCTACTATATTATTCCCATCCCTTAATTTTAAACGAATGCTCATAAAAACCCTGTAAGGCAAGGGAAGTTATTCCCAATTAACCAACTGGCAAACTGAGGATTAGAGAGGAATAAGCCCAAACTCACCCAAAGGCAAGTAGTAAAGTGGGGATCAGAAGTTCTAAGAATTCTAAGGTGCTTTGATGATCCTCTGAGTCCATTTGGCTTCACATGTCCCTGAATGACGTGGACAATTCCCACAGAGGCGTTCTTCAACCCTTGCTGCTTCTCAAGGACAGAAGGACTGCCACACGGTGGAACTATTTAACAATTAGCATGTGTGAATTTGCTGTGTGTTTTAGAACATTGGTAAAAAAATGTCCTTATGTAGGAGAACCTCTCAGGACTTGGAAGGGGACAAGGGGCACAAGGATAGACAAAGTACCGGCAGCGAGTATGATTGAAGGACACTATACGCATGTGACGATGTGTCATCATGGACACCACGTGTGGTATAGTAAATGCACACTAAGGAAAATATATACATAAACTTATGATGACACAGGATGAAGTATTTTCATTGGGAACTATCAGGCAATATTGAATGCCTACTATCAGATACCACACAATGGCACTGGGACCCCTAGGAGTGTGCCCTGCCTCCCAGGTAGGTCAGGTGATGGAAGATACATACACTGTCTAGGTGAATCTACTTTCTCTCACATGGAATTAGTGTGTGTGTGCTATGCGAACTCCAGTATGGAAACAAGTGATTTACCTTTAGCCAGTTCAATCCACACTCAAGACTAGTTCATCAGTCCCCAGCTTCGTGATCAGTGTTGAGAGGTGTGAATATGCTGACCTCACACTTGAATGAGCATAAGCTAAAGCACTTGCTACAGAACCCAGTGATGGGCAAATGGAAGAATCTTTATCCCCCACACTGTCACCTACCAGCCATCTTCTCTTGTGACAAAATGCTTTTCAGTCCGGAAAGGAGATCTGATCCATTTTCCTTCAATCAACTTAGTTAGGTTTCATCTGAAAAAAAAAATCATAGATTCCTACAAAGGGTATTTTGAACCTAACATGTTCAAAAGGATCCAAGCACACCTTACAAATAAAAAAGTATCAAAAGCCCAAGTTTATCAAGTATCTTTTATATAAGGACTGAGTGCCAGAAAGTGAAGAGAGCAGGGATCAGTTTGAGTACTACAGAAGCCCAGGACTTGAGCATAATATTGTTCTGAAAAATTCCAATTTGAAAAGTGGAGACTATTATGACAAAAGTCTAAACAGTGACAAAAGCTCCATGTTGGAATGAAAAAAGTGAGAGGGAAGGGGAGGAGAGAGAGACGGAGAAAGAGAGGAAGAAAAGGAAGGAGGGAGGGAGAAAGAATAGATATGTTAGGGTGCTCTCAGCCATCATGTACTTTCCATCAGTTTATACAAAACATGCAAGGGGCTGAATGTGGATGGGCAGTCAGTGATGGAGCCCAGTGCACTCACTGGACGTCAGTGCTGGAGCCCAGTACACTCAAATGCCCTCCGAACTCATGATCTTCCTGGCAGTATCTTGAAGGGAGAAGAGTACTGAAGTTGTTATTGCCACTTATAGTAAGTCACATGGTACAGTCCTATACAAATCTGTAAAAAATAGTCTGGATTTGCTTGAAATCAAATGGTTTTGTTAGGGGGTTATTTTTCCCATTTGATAAAATATGAAACTACACTATAGAAGGAAGTGGTCAACTCAACCTCACTCCAAAGCCTCGGGGATATATCCACGTGTTCCCACATGCTCAACAGTATTGAAAGTGTGATTTCATTTTACCTGTTAATCCAGGATTTGGAAGCATTCAGCAAAGAGCTTAGCCTTCTCTGTTCTGACTTCTGAGCAATTTCAGAGACATATCCTACTACTAAATTTTAAATAATTTCAGAAATTTATTTTATAAACAATAGTGTTTTCTGTGACTTACCCACCATGAGACCGAAACAACAATTTTTTATTAGGCTACATTATACGATTTAAGGTTTCCCTGTGGAGAATTTAGGAATTACTTAATGAATTTTTATATCTCATAAAATTTATGTTTTTCTTTTTAAAAATTTATTTATTTATTTGCAAGCAGAGAGAGAGATAGCAATCTGATTTGCAAGCAGAGAGAACGGGTGCTCCAGGGCCTCTGGACACTGCAAGCAAACTCCAGATGCATGCACCACTTTGTGCATCTGGCTTCATGTGGGTTCTGGGGAATCAATCCAGGCTGTTTGGTTTTGCAAACAAGTGCTTTTAACCACTGAGCAATCTCCCCAGCCCTTGTGGGTTTGTTTATTTATTTGTTTGTTTGTTTTGAGGCAGGTTGCCACTCCATCTAGCCCAGGCTGGAATGGAACTCACTCTGTAGCCCAGGCAGACCTCGAACTCATGACGATCCTTCTCCCTCAGCCTCTCCAGTACTGGATTAAAGGTTGACGTCCTATGAAATGTGTATAGAAGCAAAAATCATAACTTTCAAGGTCAGGTTGTTCTTGAGTTGCTGACTTTCGAGGTGCATGTTGTACAGCAAAGGATCATAATCCCAGAGTGATGGAGCAATTCCTCCGCTGACTGGAGAGGGAGCTGAAAGGACCTCCGAGACATCCCTGGTTTTAGGGATGAAAGCCACTGATCAGAAGACTGTGGGCTAGGTTTCTGTTCATTTCGGAACCCAATTGGTACCATTATTTCTCCAGTGTCTACAGTCTTTTGTCCGCAAAACTAAAGCGCAAAGAAAACAAAAAGTTACCCATTGTCTTCAAACAGCCATCTCAACTGGTTTGATCTTCTTCTGTCCTGGGAAGCACTAGCGGGAAGAGCATGTGTTTCTATGACATGTCCTTGAGAGATAAATAAAGATGGTTCTTCAGTTTATTTGGGGACTTAGTCATGGAAACATGCTACAACCCTGGGCCAAAGACTCAAGATTGACCTTCCCAGAGATCCAGGTGAGCACACGTCAGGCAGAAGCATACATTCAGCTGAGAGACTCTCGGTGTTATCTTGCTGCATGGTGACTTTACCACTTAAGACAATCATTGTGACATTGGAGGTTTCATATTAATAAGATTTTGTTATCCAGGGAATTCAATACAGGAAAGTAAAAATCAAAAAAGAAACAACCAACCTTCACAGGTCAGGTACCCAGTGGGGATTCTATTTGTTTGCTGTCAATATCAAAGGCCTTCCTTGGGCTGGAGAGATGGCTCAGCAGTTAAGGCACTTGCCTGCAAAGCCTAATGACTTGGGTTCAATTCCCCAGTGCCCATGTAGAGCCGGATGCAAGGTGGCACATGCATCTGGAATTTGTTTGCAGCGGCTGGAGGCCCTGGCGTACCCATTCTCTCTGCCTCTCTTCTCTCTAACTCTTTCTGCTTAAAAAGAAATAAATAATATGAAGGCCTTTCCTTATTGAAGCAGTAGGTGAGCTCCCTCCTTGCTCTCTCTTTTCTTAGTGTTCAGTTCTTGTTCTTGGACAGTCTGACCCTCAAGGCCATACTTTGCATTTGGTTGTAGTTGAGCCAGGGAAAATGTTAGACTATTCATCTTATTTTAACTTCTTAGTTTATGCAAAATGGCTTGATCTGAATTCTTATCTTTCATTGCACAATGATTAATTATAAAATGTACTGTAGATTTAAAGCAAAATTCCAGGGATAGCATCACTTTATCTGGGGCTCAGGGGCTTTCAGAGGTTACGAATGAACAGAGCGTCTGTTAATGTAACAATGGTCATCATTTTCTCACTGTAAAGCATGAAATTGACACAGGAGAACACCACACCAAGGCTTGCGAGGGGCCAGCGAGTTCACAGGGATGTTCACTGTGGAGCCTGAGGAAGAGTCCCCGGGGAGTAGTCCTTTAAAACGCAAGCAGTTTTAAAATTTTGAATTCAATCCCTACACCAACAAAATGTGAAATTTGGTTTCAGTCTTGGAGGTCAAAAAGTATGCAGCTATAGATAAGAAACGAGTTCTAAAGCTGTGGAGACGGCTGAGTAGGTATGTCTTTGCCATGGAAGCATGAAGACTTAAGTAAAATGCCAAACACGGTGGTGCATGCCTGTAAGCCCAGCACTGTTAAGGTAGAGATATGGAGTCCCTGAGGCTCACGGGCCAGCTGATGGGGGTAAGCTCCGGGTTTATGTGAGATGCCATCTCAAAAGTAAGGTGGAGGGTGATTGAGGAAGACACTCAACATCAACTTCTGGTACATACACACACACACACACACACACACACACACACACACACGTGTGCACAGCATATATCCACACAGAGGAAAAGAAGGTAGCTCTTCTCTGCAATGTAGGTGTAGCTAACAGCAGGATGGAGTCATTTCTGGAGCAAACCCTTACTGAGGACTTGCTCTGCATCTGGTATGGGGCTAGAAGTTAAGGGGGTGCAGTTAGGAATCAGACACACACTCGGCCTCTGTGGAACTCTGTACTTACAAACATAGCTCCTGCAGATAGGAAAGTGAACACCTGTGCAATGGCACATCCTAAGCCGTCCTCGTTTGGAACACTCCATCCTCTCACAAGGAGTACAGAACAAAGCATTTGCATGGCTACCATTCTACCATGAAGCAGATTGTAGTGGTACCGATCAGCAAATCTTTCACTCCAGAGGCCATGTCAGGAGGATCACGAGTTCAATGCCAGCCTGAGCTCTGCAGTAAGAACTTGTGTCAAAAATTAAAAAAGAGAGAAAATAATACTGGTATTAACACCTTTAAATAATGAATATATATGCTACATCTTGTCTTTCTCATAAAATTGATATGTGAAAAAATATTTCTTAATAAAATTCTTGAATTGCATTCTAACATGTCATTTTAGTTATTTTGATTCTTCCACCCTCATTCTTATTTTATCCATTCTTTTTTCCAACAGTGGAAAAATACACTCTCAGGGAAATTTGATTCTTTGTCAAGTGACTCATAGTAGAGCCTCAGGAAATTTAGAGAAAGGATTTACCTTCTTCAACACAATTTTTGGCAACGCAACCTAATGCCTTAAGAATGCTGATTAGGAAATAACTCAAACCAATGGCAGTTCAAGGAAATGCTATCAACTCAAATCATGCTTTTGCAGTTTTTCTACATCTGAGGAAATACTGATTTAAATACATATGAGTGACAAATCCATCATTGAAGAAGACTTTTTGAAATGAAAAATATAAAATAGATTTTTAAAAAATTTTTTGAACTTTATGGCAAGCAATTGGATCAAACTTTAAATTTAGTGATATGGAGGAATAGGAGATGGAGCTCAGAACACTCTGGAAGAACTCATGGCATGGTGGCATTCCAAAAGAGATGGAAATTCTAGCCGTGTCCCCTCATCATTGATATTTTAAAGATTTGCACTATAGGCTGTAGAGGTGGCACAGTTAGGAAAGTGCTTACCATTCGAGCATGACAACCTGCATCTAGCTTCCCAGTACGCATGGAAATGCCAGGTGTGGCAGGGAGCTCTTGTAATCCCAGCCCTGTGGAGACAGAGACAGAATTCCTGTGGCTCATTGGCCGCCTGGCCTAGCTGAGTCAGTGAGCTCTAGGCTCAGCATGAGGATCTGTCTCAAAAAATAAGGTAGAGACCCACGGAAGAAGATACCCAATGTCAACCTCTAGCTTCCATGTGCACCTGCACCCCCACATAGCATGCCCACACACATGAAAACATGCATACACCATACATGCACATATACCACACACATATACCCAAGCCAAAAATATTGCTCTACTTCAAAGCTAAATAAAAGGAAGACATTAAGTGTTTTCTGTAGCATTTTTTTTGTGGTTTTTTTTTCAGTCTAGTCACTATATTATAAAGGTCACATTGGTTCACAGCGCATTTGTGTACCCCAAGGTGAGTCCCAGATCGAATACAATTCACTTCTATTGCAAGTTTAAAGTCACACATATCAGACGTTGACTTCTGGCCCTTTTGCTACGAGACAGAAGTGATCTTTGAGATGAACTCATGCTACTCAGTACTTCAAAGAACACTGGACAGTTCCTGAGAATCCTCGAACAAAGCCAGCCAGGCAACACCAACCAAAGTGTTCCGTGTTCTCGGTGGTGATTGGTCGGCTCTGTGTGACTTGTGCAGGTCACAACTCAGATTCATTTCCACTTATTGCTCTATGTTGAAATTTATTTTTTCCACCTAGATTTTAATGCGAACCCACTGGTGAGGAAGAGACAAACACATTTCAGTATTGACTCTTGGAGATACCATAATTTCTGTCATGAAGTCTTGACATCAAAGTAAATAGCAAGCTTGAAGAAGAGTGCCCTCAGGGACAACCATGGTAAACCCACCTGCTAGGATGTGGATGGTGCTCATTGGTCCAAACCAGGAGGTGGGACTTTTAAAGGTGGTGCCTGTGGAAGAAGTTTCAGGTTGACTGGAGACGTGCACTCAGATGGCACTACAGGACTTCAGTCTCTCTGGTTTCCTGTCTTAGATAGGATTTCCTCCTCCAACAGGGGGTCCTACCATCAGACATGTGGCTTTCGTTAAAACCGTAACTCTACTGTTGGGACTTTTCAAAACTAGGAGCTCAGTAAACTTTGCTTCATAAAGTTAGCCTGTGCCAGATATTTTGCAATAGTAACAGAAATAAAAACTACACCAACTATCCAAATATCCTAATCTATAGCACTTAATACAACAGCTGTCTGTGTATCACAGAATGTTATATCAAATTACCCTTTTGCTGAAAATTGTTATACCAAAACCTCAGAATTAAATATTTGTGTAGTTCTCCATTTTGGTTATTTTTTCACATGTGTATATACATGATGTGCACGTGCGTATAGTGTGTACGTATAGGCACATATGTTTGTGTGGGTGTCCATGCATGTATAAGCCAGAGGTCAACCATGGTTGTCTTCTTCCACCCTATTTAAAAAAAATTTTATTCATTTTCAAGCAGAGAGATACAGAGAGAGAGAGAGAGAGAGAGAGAGAGAGAGAGAGAGAGAGAGAGACACCACCTCGTGGGTCTGGCTTATGTGGGTACTGGGGAATTGAACTTGGGGCCTTAGGCACTGGAGGCAAGTGCCTTAACCGCTGAGCCATCTATCCAGCCCTCCACCCTATTTTTTGAGACAGGATCTCTCACCAATTCTGCTAGACCAGGGAGCCCCTGAGCCTCGGGGAGTCTCCCGTCTTTGCCTGCCCAGTGCTTACAGGCGCCTGCTACCATGTCCACCCTCTTTACATGGGTGCTGAGGATCTGATCTCAGGCCCTCGTGCTTGCAAAGCAAGTACTTTACCCACTGAACCATCTGATCAGCTCCAAGCTTTCCAGTTTTGAAGGAAGTAGAAACATCCGAAAGAGTGGTTTGGATGATACATTCCCAAGGAAATAGTCTCTGGTCTCCCTGTAGCTACATTGCAAATATGTCTTCCACATTATGTGTGATAAACATATGTAAGTGAACTCTGAGATCTAAAAATTAGGTTGTCCTTTGCTAGCGGAAATCAGTGATGATAATGCGGAAATTATACCACAGGAAGGTCTCATTCCAGTCAGCCACCCCGGCTGTCAAATTCTGATCTAGTTTCAACCTGAACTCAATAGCTTAGAAAATAGCAAACCAGTAATTGTGTGAATCCAATCAGGGAACAAAATCACAGAATATTCTAGCAAGTAAGAAAATGGAGTTGTAAATATCAGCCTTGTTTATTTCCCATTACCACAGCTGGAGGCAAGAAAAGAACATGGTTCAGGATAATACAGTCTGGTAGGAATTATCACACACAATGAGATGGAAAATTCTAGAAAAATATTAGAAAAAGAAGGTACATGACACCTCCATGAGACATATTTGGGTGTGGCTGCCCTG
>PVHP010052795.1:0-10968 GCA_004024765.1 Zapus hudsonius
ATCTCTGCTTGAAAAGAATAAATAAAATATTTTTTTAAAAAATTTAAAAAAAAAGAACTAGGGCCAGCACTCAATGAACAAACTCTGCCTAATAACCAAGAAAGGACAAAACAACAGAAAACATGAGCTTGGGGCTTAGTTAACTGTTAAGACTTGGGGTTCCACTAATAGACTATTGGAGAAGGGGTTATCGCAGAATTGCCTTGGCTTTGTACTAGACAGGTCCTCAGCCAAATTAGGAGCAATCTCTCCATCGACATAAAACAACTTCTTAATGTTGACAACAGTCCCTGGGGTTTAGTGTTTAGGATTCAAGAAACAAGCACCAGTGAAGGTACAGTTTTCAGATTTCTCATGTAGAAAATCATCTGACCATTTTAACACTAAACGAAACCTTTGAGAGAGGGACGGGGTAAAGGAGAGATCTAGAACCACAACCAATCAGTCAACCTAGGATAAGTCAATGGGACAGACACGATTTCCAACACATCCCAAAGCAGAAGTACAGAATCCCATAAGATCTCAACAAGAAAGCAGACAAACTCACCCGCCATGACTCAGGGAACTGAGCGGAAGAGGGGGTGGAAAGATTGTAAGAGCCATGGTGGGGGAGAATGTCCAGAGACATGGCACCCCTCAGTAACAACACACAAAGGGGGGAGAGGACCTGGCTGACTACTGTGCTACCCATAACCCCCCAACCCACAGGTTGATCCAGCATCCCCACTGAGGAGGTTACCCAGTGTGTTGGGGACAGGGAGAAGGGAAATGGGATACCAACACAATATTTACCCATACAATGTATCTAATTTTTAATAATAAATGTACCTAATTTTAATAATAAAATAAATTTAATAATAAAAATAATAAATATATATCTTTATTATTAAAAATTAGATACATTGTATCCATATATATATATGTATATATATATGGTGAGAGACTAATTAAGCATTGAGAATCCTCATAAGTCTATGGAACTCTGCATCCATATTTTGAATTCATTTACAAGGACATTCTGTGGGACCCCTGGAAATAGGCAGTATTGTGTCATACCTTCTTCTGGCTTAGTGTACAATACAAATAGCCACTCCCTCCTCCAGTCCTCACCTATGACCATGAGAGGATAGTCAGTAGGTTTTTTTATTCATAAAACTTTCATTTTAGAATACTTTCATTAAACACACAAGTAAAGAATCTCATAATGACACAGTGACATAGTGACAGCCAATCTCAATGGTTACTATCTCTCATGTGCCCTCTACAGACACACACCTGTAATAAACTTGACTCAAACCTCAGAAAACTCTGAAGTCTGTACCTATCAGAAGAGACTGTGATCTTCATCATAGTCATAGGATACTGTATTTATGAACCAAAACCAGGTGCCTTCTGTGAGAACTGAGGCCCGGAGGGTTTATTCCTGCTGGTAGAGTGAAAGCCAGAGTGAATGTTCTCACAACTACACTCTGCTGGGATGACACGTGTAGCCATTGTCTAGCGTTGTCTGTTTGTTTTTAGTACTTGGGGACAGAGAAGTGCTTCACCATAAACCTCATCTCCAAGCATCTCTTTACTTTAAAAAAAAAAATTGACACAGTGTCACCCTGGCCTTGAACTCACTCTGTAACCTAGAAAGGCTTTGAACTTGTTACCTTCCTGCTTCTGCCTCCCAAGTGTCTCAGATTGCAGGTCCAAGCTACGAAGTCGGGTAGGTATTTTGTATGTTTGTTTTGTCTATTTGTTTGTTTTGTCTCTTTATGAGCATATTTTCCAAAGTTGGGTCACTGTCTTTTGAATGATTTGTACAATTCTGCCCAGACACTTTCCTATGTCTTGCTTCCTTTTCTTTCTTTCTTTCTTTCTTTTAAATTTTGCTAAAATAAAGTCTCAGTGTGCTTGAGAATCTCAATCCATGAAGAAATGGTCACCATGAAGAGCAGGAGTGAGGAGCAGGGAGCCAGGGCCTGTGAAACCTAAGCCCATCGGACATGTCAGGAAAACAAAGTCAAATTGAAAACGTGGTAGCAAAACACTCCAAGCTGTGTCTTGGGCTATGAGGAGTGAAAAATGACAGGTCCCTTAGACCCTCCCTTGTTCTCTTCTGAGCGTGGGCTTAAGTCGGGACAGGTGCAGTTCTGCTGGTCTGTCCTCATGCCAATGGAACTGATGTTCCTTAGATGGTAAGTTTCCCAGTAGATCCCAGAAATAGTTTTCTACCTTAGAAGGAAACCTAATTAGGATGCAATCAGGAGCCCCTCTAAAAGTGAGTAGGCATGGATGAGAGTAGATCCCACAACGGGAGAGGGACATTGACTCAGGTGCCCTCTATGTCCCCACATATTGGCATGTGTTCTGTTCAAGCTGTGTCAGGCATGTCCTCCAGAACTCTCCTGTAATGTAACCAGGTCCACTTGAATGTACAGTGGACGAGGCATGGTTCCATGGACTTCCTGGCTCAAACCTTCCCGTAACATAGTCCACAAATGAGCATGGTGTGCCAAGAAAACAGAAAGCACTTAAAGCCTCACTTAGCACCTCCAGTGCAAAGCATCTGTAATCCCGTCTGTGCCAAACCTCTCCGGAGAGGAGATCGGTGCTGTTCTCATCATTTCACTGAAGACGCCAGTCAGCGGCTGTTCCTGAAGTAACCGTGGTCCATCAATATTTGGAATGGAAGGAACAGCACTCAATCCTGGGCCTGCTGAGCCAACAGCCAATTTAGGTGCAAGAGATTACAAGTTCTGGAGGTAATCAGCATGATGAAATCATTCCCCGATGACAGGCCAGGCATATGTTTAGTACTGAGAAAAAAATTACAGTTCTCAACTGTACTGAAGCCTAGACATTTGTTCAGTAAATTTTATAAGTTTCCATGTTATATGAGTTGAAGGGAAGAAAGAGAAATATGTAAAGAAAGATTGAGAAAGTGTGGATCATATGGCTGAGAACTACAAACTAGAAAAAGATTATGAATACATACAAAATTAGTCTTTTTAAGTAAGTTTTCTGTCTCTGAAGACATGGTGAAGGTTATGGTTATTAAAAATTCTTAAGAAGATATGACAATAAATCTCACTCTATAAATTTATCTTTTATAGAAAACATACTACTTAAAGGGAGTTTATCAGAAAATTTCCTTACTTTGACTCAGAAAAATAACGCGTGAAGATATTATTTCGAGCCAATGCAATAATACAAAAAAATCTATTTTTATTTGCCATTCATGTTCAGGAAAATCTCCATCCTCTGCCCCACTTGCTGCCCACTTCCTCAACAATAACTTTAAATGTAGTCCTGCCCACATCACCAACTGTTAGTTCCATTCCCACTGAATGAATTTTTAACTGTTCCTTACCTGTATCTTATCAGCATTGTGAATTTTGATTGTTAGTTTATAAGGCTAAAAATTCTATTCCCTATACTATATTTAATAGTTCATGAGCATTTTATTTGAAATTAACATAAAACAAGACATACTCCAAAAATCAATATTTGAATATATATGTATATATATATATATATATATATATATATTTGAAAAATATACATTTTATGAAAGAATTCCTAAGCAGTTTTTGGATTGTATGTATTGGTGCTAATGGCTCACAGTCAATCTCTATTTTGATTAGTTAGAATAAGAAAAACCAATGGAGAGGCAGTATGTGAACATCTGATCACACTAATTGAAGTTTCTAGAAGCTGGACTAGGGAACTCAGTTACACAGCCAGTGTCTATAAACAAGATGTGAGCCAATCTCCAAGGGGCATGATGCACTGTTGCTTCAGAAGTGAAAAAAAAATCATCTCTGACAGTTTTCATCCACAGCTAATGGAACTGAAATGATTTTAATTAACTATGACGGTGTTTTTAAATTTTATTTATTTATTTGCAAGGAGAGAGGCGGGATGGGTGTGCCAGGCCCTCTTGCCACTGCAAAGAAACTCCAGATGCATGCACGGTTCTATGTACCTGGCTTTACATAGATGGATCCCGGGGAATTGAACCCAGGAGGTTGGGTTCTGCAAGCAGGCACCTTTAACCACTGAGGCATCTATACAGCCCTAAGTATGAGTATGTACGGATCAAACCAATGTTCTTTTCATAAATGTACTCAAAGATGGTTACAGGTTCTTGACTGATGTGTTTTTCTTCCAGTGTGGCCTGAGAAGTTGTTTTATAACAGAAAGAGAGTGAGAAGTTGTTTTATAACAGAAAAAAATTCTATGGGAGATCTTTTTGTCCACGGGGATCAAAGATGGATCATCTATGGATACACACAAACACACACACAAACACACACACCACACATATACACACATCACACAAACATACACACATAAACACACACACATACACACACATACACACAGACACACACACACACACACACCCTCGCAGGCCTTACTTAAAACACCTAGAAAAAAAGTACCTATCCTCAGTTACTCAATGACTTAAACGTAGTCAAATCTTCAAATTATGTGGACATAAAGTCATTCAGAATTTAATCACCAAAACAAGATACCAAATTAATAGAAACATCGCATTCCTTTATGCTGATATAGGACAACAGGAGTTACAAAATTGTTGGGCTCCAGCCTAACTGAGTAACCTTAAGCTAAATTTTAGAATATGGAATAAAGCCAGGAGTGGTGGCACACGCCTTTAATCCCAGGAGGCAGAAGTACTCGCTGATAAACCTTGATCCTGCTTGTTGAATTCTGTGTAGCTGATAATCCTTGTTCCTGCTTGCTGAGTTTCGTTTTACTGGCAATAACTCCGCCTCCTGAAAATGATGTAACCAACTACCCTGCTGATTGGCTGTAAAACAATGCACCCTAAGGAGGCATACTTTGCTCTGCTATATTCTGCTCATTGGCTCCCTCCAAAAAGTTTGAATCTTATTGCTTGAGAGAAATAGGCTGAACAATGCAGCCTTGGGTTATAAAAGGGCTTTGCGTGCTCAAATAAAATGAGATTTGTCCAACATTTCTTCCAGTTGCGTGTGTCTGTCGGACCGTTCACCTCACCTCTCCCCTATGGAGCCCTTTCTCCTGCTGGCCGGTGAGACTTGGGGTACCCGCAGGGGGCCAAGGGTCTGCGACCTCCCAACACAAAATATTATCTGAAGCTAAAAGAAAACTCTCCATTTTTAATCTATCACCCTTTTTTAGGTGATTAAGCAGGTTCCTTGGGACTGAACCCTAAAATTAATACATTGGTTGATTTTATGTGATGTCTGCCTAGACCAGGACTCAGCTCAGCCTTTCTTGAGTATAACCTCCATGAATATCAAGAGGCAACTTCTACTACACAACTCAACTCCCCTTACCTCTGGCCATAGTTACTTGAACCAAAGTGACAATTCAGATGCTCAGTTTCTCTCTCCTGAGATCAGTCACTTATTAAACAGTGAGGTCCTGAAGCCCTGCTTCATTCCTGCCAGGAATTTCTACATATTATCTCTGCTTTCTTGTAGCAGAACTTATCACTTTTCTTAATCTGGTTTAAACTTGCTTCTCATACACTTGCCCAATAAGAAGAAGGCTGATGAACACTTAAAAGAGCTTTTAAATAATTGTCACCAGCACGGAACTGAATTGGGTCACTTTCACCAAGAAACATTATTTGGGGAGTACACACTCAATACCTCCACCTCCAAATTCATTTCCCTGCCTATTTGTCTTTAGCTTCCCTTTCATTTTTCTGAGAATAAAATCAAAAATCACATCTTTGGTTCTGTGAACTGTGCGAGCACAGAATAGAGCTGGCCTGATTTCGGGGAGAAGTAAATACAACCATCTCCATGAGCTGAGGAAGCCGGGTCATTTATAGGCTTCCTCATCTTGTCTTTATTGTTTTTCTCAGCCCTTAAATAGTCACAATAGCGCTCATGTTATACCTTCCTTTTGTAGAGCAAGCCAGTTAAATAATGCTTTACTGTTTTTTTTTTTTTTGAAGTCTAAACAAGTTAAAAAGGCTTTCATAAGACAGGAGTCAAAAAATGCTGTTCTTTGCTTTTGAACATGTCGGCACCTCTCCAACATGTTGACACTGGGGAATCATTAACAATCCATTACAGGTATTGTACTGCTCATTAATCTAGAAAAGAAAATGTGACAGTGCAGAGCAACACTCAGTGGAGCGAGTGAGTCTGGAGGAGCACCCAAGTCCCATGTCTCCTGACACTAGGTAAGTGAAGCCAGCTGCCCTTCGGGGTGCCCACCCAAGGGTACTCACTCATCAGGTGGGAAGACATGCTTCCAGAGGCTTCTGCCTGCAAAGCCTCTCCCATTACCTTGCTGCTTCTCAGATCTAATTCTCCTAATTCTTCTGGTCATTGTTATCTCCCACCTGGTTCTACCTATTGTGTGTTATGCTTTTAAGGATTTGTGGTTTGAACCTAGAGAATAAAAGGAACAAACCTGTCAAAGTCAGCTGCGCACTGCTGGGATGAACTTTCAAACAGACATGGTTTATGGAAGGAAGAAGGGATTTATTTGAAGCTTAAAGATCCAGGGGAAGTTCCATAATGGCAGAAGAAACTGGATCCCTTTCACAGATCCAAGGAGAGAGATGCCATCCTCAGCACCAGAGGCAAGCTCCAAACTTCAGGGAAATCCAGGCAGAGCTCAGACTGCTCTCTGCAAACCTGAGGCTGGAATTCCAGGTCTGCCCTAGTAAACACCTTAAGGCTGGACCCCAGGATCAACAGACAGTGACATCTCCTCCAGCCAGGAGGCTTGAAATCCAAGTTACAAGCTTTAAGAAAACTCCTGAGCCTATTTGGGGACATCCATTCAAACAGCCACAAAACAGATCCAAGAAATGTATGTACTATATGGATGAAAAATAGCAGCTTTCCCCAAATATCTCATCAGACTCGGGTGTTTCTGTACTAACCCTTAAATTATGCAGAAAAGTAAATATTTGCCTCCTTTAATCTCTGCATTATTTGGATCATTGTTACCTGAAGCCCCAGTCTGAAGGTTTGGTCTCCTTCAATAGGGTCAAGATCCACCCTCCAGGTGGGGAGATGCTGAAGGGCAATGGGTGAGGGTAATGAATAGAACTAAGTGAAATGACATATAAGTATTAACCGCCATTATGAAACATATTGCTTTGTATGCTGACTTTAAAAAAAAATAAAATTCAACAATTATAAGACTGTGGAGATGGCTCAGTGGGTAAGGCACTTGTTTGCTAAGCCTAAGAACCCAGGTTTGATTCCCCAGTACCCACTTAAAGCCAGATACACAAAGTGGTGCATACATCTGAAGATTGTTTGCATCAGCTGGAGGCCCTATCACGACCATTCTGTCTATCTGTTTCCCCCCCTCTCTCTCTGTTTGCAAATAAATAAATAAATAAGATTTAGCAATTATTTAAGCAAAGGGTTGGGTGGCAAAACTGGGAGAGTGATAAATATTAGCAAAGTACATGATATGTGTCTGTGTGAAAATATCACTACCATAATAAACTCATCATCTTTTACAACCAATTATACCAATAAAAAAATAAAAATCATAAATTGGAATGAAGTTTTAATAAGAGAGAGGAACAAAAAGAGAGTGAGCCTGTAAATGAATAAGAAGAGTTTGATGCCCCCCATTGTAAATGCTCTTGGGGGTGTGATAAGGGAGAGATGCAAGCCAAATCCCCATGATTACTAAACTAACCATATACACAATGTGCTATCATAGTATGACAGCTTCAGGCAGCTCCACAGACCCCCCTCCCCTTGAGTGGGAGTTGTCTAGCTAGAGCTCAAACCTAGGCACCAAAACTCATTGGTCAGGTATGAACCAACCACCTGTCTCTCTGCTCACCTGGGGCAGGAAATAGTCACTGAGCAGATAATCCTGTCTCTTCCTCACTATTGCAGTCGCTAGGAGGAATCTTCAAACCAGGCACAATTTGGGGGAGGAAAGTATTTATTGAAACTACAGATTGAGGGGAAGTTCCTTAAGAGTGAAAGAGGCTGACCCTCTTTCACAGGTCCAAGCAGAGAGAGCAACCCATCATCTATACCACACACATAATAGCAAACAGAAAAGAAAGCCTAAAAGAATTTTTTCTCCTTTATATAGGCTTAGGGTGGGGTCTTACCAGACTTAATGGCTTCCTGAGTCTCTGGAATTTCCTTCCTGCATGGCCCACACAGGAAAGGATGCTTACTTCTAGCTTCTTTGAGCTTCTTTACATCCTGCCCCTTGCTGAGAGTCTGCCTTCCTGTAAACATCCTCAGAGACCCATCCAAGATAATTTGAAAGGTCAAGTTGACATCAAAACTTAACCATCACACTCACCCACATGGCATAGAAGAAGGGCCTCTGACTCTCTAGGGAATGGTGAAGTCTCCCTAGCCCCACGCCACAACCTTTGGTGAGGGGCTGGATTTCTCTTCCACCTGAATCTTTCCTTCTCATGATCTTTCCCCTTTCTACTTGTTTAGCTGAACAGCATAAATTCTGTTAAAACTCTCCATGTTTTCTCCCCACACTGGTGGCTGGAGAACTAACTCCCCATGTTCCCTTAAATAATAAAGTCTCTCAATCAACCTTAATATCTGGTTGCCTATGATGTTAATTCTTTAACTTTGTAGACAAGAATTTGGGTACTCCTTAAATTTTGGGGTGCATTGGAATTTTTGCTGGGCAAAAATCTAAATTCTAATCCTCAGCTCACCTCACTACAATAGTTACCTTCATGTTGCTGGAATAAAGCACCCAAGAAAAAATATTTCATGGGAGAAAAAGATTTATTCTGGCTTACAGTCTCAAGGGGGCAGTCCATGGAGGCAGGGGAAATTGTGGCATGAGCAGAGGTTGGACATCACCTCGGCCACAGCACATGGAAACAGCAGCAGGAGAGTGATCTGAATGAACACTGACAAGCTAAGGTAATAAAGCTCATGGTCCACCTCCAGTGAAACACCTCCTTCAATTCCCACCTCCCAAATTCCCACCAGCTGAAAACCAAGCATCTAAGGCACATGAACACCTAACTCATACCCTCACATTCATATAGAAATACAAAGAGTCAGAAACTGACACTATAGAAGAAGACGTGATCCTAGACACTCGGGCTTTTATTGGACCTTAAAACAGGAAACATAACCCATGTGTCATGAAGGTCATATTAGGACACAGCTAAGAGCTTAGTTAAAGTATGTTGACTTTGTTCAGGTATAAATGGAAGGCAACGTGTCTTTTTTTTAAATTAGCCTTTTTATTGTGTCTTTTGTTTTATTTTAATTGAAGGCCCCACACTGGTCTTGCTTTCCACAAGTGGTCAAGACCAAAGGAAAGTAACATGTCTCAATGTGCCAAAAATCTCTCACTTGTTCATAATGCTAATAAAGTTGTGGGATATTTCTGTTTGCGATGGAACAGATCAGCTTCCTTTTTGTTCTTGAATTATGACCCCTAAGATGCTTACCACATTCTTAACATCATTGTGATGAACCCAGCATAGTCCCTTCCCCTTCATTTCCTCCTCCTGGCTCAAGTCTCATCACCCCTAGAGTCCTATTTGACTATGCTAGTTTTTATTTTTCTTCTCTGAAATTCCCTCTACTTTTAACAGCATGTGTCAGACAGTTTAACACATACGCATGTGTGCTAGGGTCCCACGGGATATAGATGTCTTGCATTTCTTTGCAGATCCACACAGCCTCTAAAGTAGTAAGTGCTTAATCAAATACCCGTAGTATAATTGATTTTTGTATTGCAGCCTAAGGTAGTTACTTACCCAAGTGCTGTGTAATTGAGCCTAGTTAGGATGGATCCACTTGATGGGCTTTATGGAAAAAGAGAAGTGTGACCTCATGAACTTATAGTGAAGTCTATGTGTGTGCACACAAGCTTCCATGCATGTATTCCTTGTAATGAATAACTCCTGATCTGCCAATTATGATCAATTTACATGTGTGTCATAGTCAGCCACACGCCACTGGGATAAATCTTCAAACCAGGCAAAATTTGGAGAAGGAAAGTATTTAAAACTACAGATTGAGGGGAAGCTCCATAACAGTGAAAGAGGCTGGCCCTCTTTCACAGGTCCAAGCAGAGAGAGAAACCCATCACTAACACCATACACACAGAACAGCAAACAGGCAGAAGGGGCCAAAGAGAACTTCTTCCCCTTTTATATAGCTTTAGGGTGGAGTCTTACAACCTTTCCCCAGACTTAATGGCTTCCTGAGTCTTTGGAATTTCCTTCCTGCACTGCCCACACAGGACATTTAATTCTAGCTTCTTTGATCTTCTTTACATCCTGCCCCCTACTGAGAAGCTGCCTTCCTATAAACATCCTCAGAGACTTACCCAAGATAATTAAAATGATCAAGTTGACAACAAATCCTAACCATCACAATATGTGTTTACACATACTTGTGAAACTAGCAGAGATCAAAGGCTTGAGTTAAGAAGACACTTTACAGCTGCTATATAAGTACCTTCCTATCCCATTTAACTCACAGTTTCATTTCTATAAAATAGACTGACCAAGGAGGCAAGATAATCTGGATCATCTGGCAGAGGAAAGAAAGGTCTGTCCACTAGAAGGGATTTCAAAGGAGGAGATAGATGCAACATGGATCCTTGCTTTCTTCAAGAGAAGAAACACCAAGCAATGCTGAGAAGGAAGTAGGTGTTAATCCCTTCTTGAATCTTATGTGACAGGCGCTGCAGCTCTATATTTGCAGAATAACAATATTGCTAGGGATAGGCTGAATATTCTAACTCCAAGCTCATCCACTCACTTCATAGATGAATAAGTGATTCTACGATTATAAAGGTCAAATTTAAGATGGCAGAAATATCAGAGGTCAACCATAGTCCTTTTATTCTATTCTTTTTTTTTTAATTTATTGTCCATAATGAGTTACAACATTTAGTGGGTAAACAATGAGTTGTTATCACCAATTCCCCACTGCCCTCCCCTCCCCCCTCCACTGGATAACC
>PVHP010052796.1:0-10956 GCA_004024765.1 Zapus hudsonius
ATCTCGCTGGAATGACTTTTCTAACTTCAATCTCTCCCAGGCTCGCGTTGGCTTTCCAGAAGTCAATCTGGGAATTCTTCCTGGAGCGAGAGGGACCCAGCTTCTCCCCAGACTCATTGGGATTCCTGCTTCTCTGGACTTAATTACCTCAGGTCAGTGGAAACAGCCAGCAGCTGTCTTGATCAATATGAAGAGTTGGACCGGCATCTAGAAAAATCCACTTATTACCCACATGCTTAAGGGGATGCTTTAACTTCTTTGATTCTACATTTTCTCATCTGTAAAGCAAAGAATTTTTTTTTTGAGAACGTACCAGGCTTTACCATGGACATCAGATGCCATGCGAGAGCATAATGTATGAGTGCATAGACCAGCTGGGCTTTGTAGTTAGGGCTGGATTGTGGGTGAAATGAATATTCATAGACCCTGGTCTCACATGTGGAGCATTAGGTTCAGACCTAGTTTAGAAATTTTATTTATTTACTGAACTTGGGCCTCATGCTTGTGTAACCAGCACTTTACCCACTGAGCCAACTTCCCCTCCCCTCTTTAGTTTTTGGGTTTTTTTAGTTATTATTATTATTTGAGAGTTGGTATGGGTGCACCAGGGACTCTTGGTACTGCAAATGAACTGTAGATGCATGCACCACTTTGTGCATCGGTATTACCTGGGTATTGGGGAATTAAACTCAGGCTTACAGGCTTTGCAAGCAAATACCTTTTACCACCCAGTCCTCCTCTCTCTCTTTCTCTCTCTCTCTCTCTCTCTCTCTCTCTCTCTATATATATATATATATATATATATATATATTTGTTTAAGGCTGGAAAGATGTCTCAGCAGTTAAGGTACTTGCCCACAAAGCCTAATGGCCCAGGTTCGATTGATTTCCCAGTACCCATATAAAGCCAGATGCACAAAGTGGCACATAGATCTGGAGTTCCTTTGCAATGACTAGAGGCCCCAGTGCGCCCATTCATTCTCTCCCTCTCTCCCTCTCTTTCTCCTTGCAAAAATTAATAAATAAAATCTTTACAAAAACATTTATTTATTTGACAAGAGAGAAAGAGAGAGAGAGAGAGAGAGAGAGAGAGAGAGAGAGAGAGAGAGAGAGAGCGTACACCAGGACCCTGTTGCCTCTGCAAACAAACTCCAAGCGTATGCATAACTTTGTGCATCTGGCTTTTCGTGGCTATTGGTGACTTGAAAATGGGCCAACAGGCCTTTAACTGCTAAGCTGTCTCTCTAGCCTCCTCTTTATATTTCTATAGAACATAGAGACCATATTATTTTCACCCCATATTCAGAATTACTATGGTCATCATAATTATCCCTAATTAGCAATGAGAAAATTAGGATCCTAGCACAATTCCTTGTGGTCTTTCAAACAGTGACGATTCAAGCTATGACTAGGTTCTTATCCTCATATGCACTATGTTTCACCACAGCAGAAAGGTGGTCTTGCTTTTTATCCAGGAAAAATGGCATTCCCTACTAGAGAGAGCAATGCTCTTATCCTCGCAATGTTTTGTTCTTTGATTTATTTTATTTCTTTTTGTTTCAGGAAGACATGTTTTGGCAGGGGAAGCCCTGAAGCTTGGCATACTGGATGCAGTTGTCAACTCAGATCCAGTTGAAGAAGCAGTCAAGTTTGCCCAGAAAATTTTAGGTAACTGATGGTAATAAATATAGCACAAGGCATGCATAAAGAACCCCTTAAATGTCTTAATGGATATCCTTATGGTAGAATTTGGTTCATTTTACAAATGATGTATTGATCTGGCATCAACTCTGTGGTATACTGTATTAATGGAAAGAGCACAATGCGTAATGTGCGTGCGTGTGTGTGTGTGTGTGTGTGTGTGTGTGTGTGTGTGTGTGTGTATGTGTGCACATGTAGGTATGTTCCTTTCTGAGTTTCTTTCTTTCTTTTCCTTTTTTTTTTGTTTGTTTCTTTTCTTTTTTTAGTTTACTGGTTTTCTTGTTGTTTGTTTGATTTAAAGCTGCACCTCTCAGAGTCTGTGGAGTTTTTTCGTGCTCTAAAGAAGCAAGAAGAGGCTAAATATTGCCAGGGAAGGAGCGCTGGGCTCCAGGTAGAAGGGAGTGCTGGCTGCTTTCCTGTTTGGTGGCAGCAAAGGCTCAGGGTCATTCCACATCATTCTTTTGAAAAGGTCCTTGTTTTGCTAACCCTGGCAGAGACCAAATACTTTAATTTTATTTATTTTCACATGTTTGTAGTGTATGCAGCAGTAGAGGTAGGTGGTGCTGGGGCCTCTTGCCACTGCAAAGGGACACCAGATGTTTTGCATTTGCCTTATGTGGGTAACTGAGGAATTGAACCCTAGAACCACAGGCCAGCAGGCTTTGCAAATAAGCACCTTTAACTGCTGAACTATCTTCCCACCTACCTCCAGCCCCCTCCCCCCTTCAACAAATACTTCCTTGAAGTCAGCTTTCTTTTTGTGGTGTGTTTCAGTGTAAAGGTGGGGGAGGGGATCCTGATGACTCCTCGGAGAGCATCAGTCCTTGGGCTGTCCTCTGCTTCCAGAGGGATGTTTGTCTTGTGCGAACCCAGAGCACAGACTGTCTGCAGTGGAGGTGCTTAAACCATCTTTTGAATATTACTCAAGACCCAGGCCTGTCAGTCCAGTGCTGGCTTCAGTTTGTGAAGGCCTCTCAATTCTACAGGAAGTTCTTTTCCTCACCTCGTTTCCAGACACACTGCTTTGAGAGTTAAGAAACTTCAAGAAAAAGTTGGGGGTCATGATCTAGTACAATTATAATCCTATGGTTTGGGGGTTTTATTTCATTTCAATTTTTAAAGTTATTCCAAACATTCAATTTTTTAAAAATTGAAATTTATAAACCAAAGTGATTCAGCAGCATTACCTTGTTTTTCCACTTGGTGGCACCCCAATATTGAGGCATTATGTACCTTAAAATGATAGGTAACTTACAGTTCTGGCTTTGCACAGTTATGTATACCTATTTTAATCATGAGGAACAAATAGAGCTGTGTACTATTAAACGTTTAAAATGTAAATTTATTGTGCTGAGGAACTACCTCCATCATAGAGCTCCTGTGCGCTATCAGTTAACCCTGGGTTTGATCCTCAGTTCCGAAAGGAAGGAAGGAAGGAAGGAAGGAAGGAAGGAAGGAAGGAAGGAAGGAAGAAAGAAAGAAAGAAAGAAAGAAAGAAAGAAAGAAAGAAAGAAAGAAAGAAAGAAAGAAAGAAAGAAAGAAAGAAAGAAAGAAAAATATACAGGTATTTTATAGGTATGGCTAAATGGAATATCTGTGAATATATATAAAGTTGCATGGAAATGAGCATAAATGAAAAGGGGGTTTTCCCTCCATTATTAAATGTTTTTGATTTTGTTGTGATTTTGGGGGAGATGTCTGGGATTTGGGGGAGAGGTCTGGACCTTGTACATGTCTGACAAGTACTCCATCACAGAGTGATATCACTAGCTCTTGTCTTATTTGTTTTTTCAGCTTAAGATGGTTAGCTTCCCTAAATATTTCTAAATTTTTGGTTTTGTTTGTATTTTCAACTTTATATATTTATCTTATAGATCAATTATGATTGGCTTTATTTACAAATCTCCATTCAAATAGTAGCCCAGACCCAAAATAGTTCAGAATGTCCTCAGTTATTCACAATAAAATTCAGTCATTCTAAGTGTAGAGTTTGGCGAATGTTGGTGATTGTCTATAATTGTGTCCCCAATTCCACAATATAGTGACAGATACATTTCTTCACCTGTGTGTATTTTCATGGCTCCATCCAGTAGATCCCTTCCCTTTCCTTTGGCCTTTGGCAAACACTGACCACTTTCTGTCACTACAGTTTTATATTTTTAGGATCTCTGTACATGTAATTTTGTATCTGGCTTCTTTCACATAGCATAGTGTTTTTGAAATTTGCCCGTGTTGTGATCTGTATTAATATTTACCTACTTTTCATTATTGAAATATGTTCCATAGAATGAGTGAAGCACAGTTTCCTTATGAGTTAGTAAATGATTGATTAGTTTGATTCCACTTTGAGCCCACAGGTTTTTTTAGACATAGGTTTTCCTTTCTCTTGAATCAGTACCTGAGTGTGGTACTTCTGGGTTGTAAAATAAGTATGTGCTTAACTCTGAAATACTTGATAAAGTTGAATCATGACAAAGTATTCACCATTTAAAAGTCAGTAAGTTTTGTCAAGTAAACAGGAAGACAGAAAAGGTAAGTGGAGAAATTTGAATTTAAATAAGTCTCACTCCACTGATCATATTTCTATATAGAATACAATTGAGCAATCATGTACTGAAGCTTAAAAGGGTTCATATCTTTGACTTGGTGTTTCTATTCTTAGTATTTATTGTAGAAAAATAATCTCAGAAATTCAAAGACTTGAGCACAGTAATTATTCCTAGAAAAATATTGGAAGCAACTCAAATATCTAATTTTAGAGAATTAGTTAATTAAAAGATAATAGATCTCAGTGAAGCAACTTTGGGGGAGAAATATAAGAATTTGGAAAAATGTTTACATATAATAGAATAGGAAATTTTGCAAAACTCTGTTCATATACATATTTGCATAAGGAAAATAGTGTAAGGACATATAACAGGTTTTAAACTGAATTTCTATTGAGGTTTTATTTGTGTGATGAATATTCTGTTGGGGTAATGAGGACTCTTGACTTTTGATTTTTTTCCCCGTTACCCAAGTCATTAAATTAGACTAAAGGAAAAAAAAGGCTTCAAGAAGCATACTTACCTGTTACGCACTGAGTCATCTCTCCAGACCTAAAGAGCCTTATTTTTTTCTTTTTATTTGAAGACTTGCACCTCTTGTGTTTGTGTTTCCTGCTCTTTCTCTTTTTTCTTTACTTTCTTGGATATATAGCTATTAGTATGTAGCCATGTGGCAAAACAAAATTGATGGATTGGCTTGATGGTCAGGTACCACAAAAATCTAACACATCATTAATAGTAAATATATATTTATTTATTTGGATTTTTAAATTTTTTATTATTTATTTGCAAAGAGAAAGAGAGAAAAAGAGCATACATCAGGGAATTTTGCCACTGCAAACAAATTCCAGATGCATGTACCACTTTGTGCATCTGGGGATTTGAATCTGGGCCATTAGGCTTTGCAAGCAAATGCCTTTAACTGCTGAGCCATCTCTCCAGCCCATATATTCATTTATTTGAAATAAAAAATATACATATGTGAAACTATACATTTCTTTTAAAAATATTTTTATGGAGAGAGAGAGAGAGAGAGAGAGAGAGAGAGAGAGAGAGTACATATATACATCTGGCTTTACATAAGTTCTGAGGACTTAAGCCCAGGCCAGCAGGCTTTGCAGTTAAGTGCCTTTAACCACTGAACCATCTCCCCAGACAGAAAGTCTAGAGTCTGTGAAGCTAGTGCAGTTGTCTTGATCTAGGGCAGCGGTTCTCTAACTTTACTGTATTCAGAGCCTCCTGGACAGCATATCACATAGGCCTTCATTGTTTAGAAACTAATGATTCAGTGTGTGTGTGCTCTCAGGAATAGGGGAGGATTTGCATCACTAACAACTTCCTAGGTTTTGTTAATGCATTGATTCTGAAGACCACATTTTGAGAACCATTGATGCAGAGAGAACAAGGTTAAGAAAGGAGGTAACTTTTCCTAGCTTTGACATTTTCCATGTGATATGCAAACACAATCTACAATCTTAAAGATATCAGTAAATCAATTATGAAGCGTAGCTAAAAAACTATATGACTTTTGTGGTATATAAGTGGTAGCTTAATATAAAAATGTCTGTAAAATTAATTTTACCTCCTTTTTACCATTTATAAAAGTATTCCAATAATTCAGCCTGTTCCCATACCCACTGCTCATGTGTTGAGTTAAAAAAATTAAAAAGGCAAAGACTTAAAGTTTTATTTAGGGTTGGAGACATGGTTCAGTGGTTAAAGGCACTTGCTTGCAAAGCCCAACAGCCTGGGTTTGATTCCCCAGGACCCACATAAAGCCAGGTGCACAAAGTAGAGCATGTGTCTGGAGTTTGTTTGTAGTGGCTGGAGGCCCTGGTGTGCCCATATTCACATACACACACACACACACACACACACACTCATAAATAAATATAAAAAGTCAAATAAAAGTTTTATTTTTTCACCTCCCATAGAAAATGAGGAAGGGAAATGGTCCATGGACCAGTTAGTACTTTTGGAACCAGTTATGGGTGTGCAGGAAGGAGGTTATCTATCCACACACTTGGTTTGGGAAGTAGCAACAGATTTCTCTCACAATTAGTGCTGCATGCTGAAGAGTTGACTGAGGAAGTTTGCTTTATACATCTTAATTTTCCTGAAATAAGAAACCTTCCAGGTTACTGAAGTTTAAGAGAGGTAACAGAGCAGTACAGAATTCCACACTAAATTGCTTTGTCTCCACTGGGGAGGGGAATGTCCTGCAAAATCCCATATTTTTTTTTTCACTTGCCTGAATCTAACTAGCCACCTGGTATTTCCAGACTAAAAACTGCTCGTTCCCACGTTCATGTTTGTGGTGTGAAGCCATTATTCACAGACCAAGAGCCAGGGGTGGGCATCTGGGAACCAGTGCTCTGAGGTTTCTGTTTGTTCATTTGTCTTGGGTTTTTGAGGCAGGGTTTTACTTTGTAGCCCAGGCTCTTCTCAAGTGCTCAAATTTCCTGCCTTAGTCTCCCGAGTGCTGGGATAATGCGGTCACCATCACACTGCCCTCTGATGCTGCTTCTGTCTCTATAAAGAACCAGTCCTTTTGCCCTTGATGTTTGGGCATGTTAGCCATTTTTAACCGTTCTAATTCTGCACAAAGCCTTTGTCACTGTTCATTTGGATTTTGTGGCTTTTAAGAAGTCTTAGTGCTTTGCTTGGTCTTTCTATTCATCTTATCATTTGCTTTTTGTATTCTTTTTACTCTCTGTGGACATCTGCACAACCGTATTTCCAAAGAGCAGAGTGGCCTGCCTCACATGCCGAGTACATAGCTAAGTGGAGGTTCTCTTGCTGTGCTGCCTGACTGTGGGTGGCCTCCATGAAGCCTGTGAGTGGACAGTGGTTATTGTCAGTTCTTTGTAGAGCCTCCAGCAAGGTCAGGGCCAGGACGGAGAAAGTCCTTTGTATTTGAGGAAGGGTTTTGGGAACTATATATGTGGAGCCTCTTTAACCAGACTGACAGATTCTTTTCCTGTCATGTTAGCAGAAGGGGGCAGGGGAAATAATCACCCTTAGAAATTATTAAATAGCCAATAAAAATAAATTATTAAATTATTATTCAGAAGTGTGACTCACTTATTTTGTTAAACCATGTGTATAATTCTTCCTAGGAACATTACATGGAATTAAGACATAGTTGATATGAGCAGGCCAAGGATAAAAGCCAATTGTAACAGTTAGGGATGTAGCTCATTTGGTAGAGTGACTCGCATGAGCAAAGCCTGGATTTGATCCCCAGCACTGCATAAACTAGGTATGGTCAGGCACACCTGTAATCCTAGCACTTGGGAGCGGAGACAAGAAATCAGAATTTCAAGTCATCCATGGATGCATAGGGATTTAAGACTAGTCTGTGCTAGAGACCCTGCCTTAAAAATATAAAAAGGAGGGACTGGGGACTGGAGAGTTGGCTCAGCAGTTAATGCGCTTGCCTGCAAAACCTAAGCACTTGAGTTCCATTCCCCAGTACCCATGTAAAGCCAGATGCACAGTGGTGCATGCATCTGGAGTTCATTAGCAGTGGCTGGAGGCCCTGGCGTGCCCATTCTCTCTCTCTCTTTTTCTCTCTTTTTTCCCTCTATCACTCTCTGCTTGGAAATAAGTTATTTTTTAAAGGAGAGACTGGAGAGATAGTTCAGTAGTTAAGGTGCTTGCTTACAAAGCCTGATGGCCCAGGTTTGATTTCCCAGTATCCACATAAAGCCAGATGGACTAAGTGGTACATGTGTCCGGAGTTCAGTTCATTTGTAGTGGCAGGAATTCCTGGTGCACTTATACTCACTCTTTCTCTCTTTCTCAAATAATATATATATACATATATATATATTATATGAGAAAGGAAGGAGGAGGAGGAAGAAGAGGAGGGAAAGGAAGAGATAGAGGAGGAAGGTGTAGCAGGGAATGACCAAGAAGACAGCTCCCAACATGTAGAACAAGGTTAAACACTTGTTGAATCCTGGCAGCAGTAACTGAAAGACTCCTTCCTACTGAGTATAGAAGAAATACTCAAAGCAATAGTCCCAGGTGACCCAAAATGGAAATTCCAAATGTGTTTTGTACAAACAAACCAAAGGTAGAAGATAATAGCATTCCTGGGTTAATGCCATGGCAAGAGAGAGAGTAGAGAAAAGCCAGCTGTAACTGTGCTCTGATCACACTGTCTGGAGATGTTATGCTTGCTTTGGTCCTAGGCTGGTCTGCAGCAGTGCTGTGGGTAACTCCCAGAATGTCCCACAAACTCTGAGAGGTCTCAGAATTCCCTAGGTAACAGATGTGATGATGAAAAGTAATGTCTGCACGTCATTAGCCTGCCTTTTACATTTTCCTTTCATTTTTTTTCTTTCTTTCTTTCTTTCTTTCTTTTTTTTTTTTTTTTTTTGGTTTTTCGAGGTAGGGTATCGCTCTAGTCCAGGCTGACCTGGAATTCACTATGTAGTCTCAGGGTGACCTCGAATTCACGGCGATCCTCCTACCTCTGCCTCCCGAGTGCTAGGATTAAAGGCGTGCGCTACCACTCACGGCTTTTCTTTTTTTTTTTATTGTCCATAATAAGTTACAATATTTAGTGGGCAAACTTGGTTTCTTTTAAATATATATATATATTGTGTGTGTGTACCACATTTTAGGTCTGGGTTTATATGGGTATTGGGGAATTGAACCCAGGCCAACAAGCTTTGCAAACAAGAGCTTTTATTTAACTGCTAAGCTACCTCCCCAGTCCTCTCTTCTTTTTAATATCTGATCTCAGAAAAATTTACCAGAAACCTTATCTGACCTTGAGCCCTAACTCTCAAGGCTAACATAACTTTGCTTGTGGACCTCTAAGACTATACAAAAAAATCAATAAATTTTCAAAGATAGCCATGCCCAGTCCCAACCTTTTAACATTTTAAACTGGTTCTGTGATGGAGCTTGGGCATTTGAACTTCTAGAACTCTTCAAAGCAAGCTGGGCATACTGTGGTGCTGAGATGCAGCCCCAGTCACAATGGGAACGATAACGACGTTCAAAGGAGCTCCATGTTTGCTATGTCGTAACCCATGCAGGATTTGGGCCAGTTGTCTCTTTTGGTCACAACACTGAGGCTTGGCCTCTTTCCTCATCCACACATGAGCCCTCTGCCCATCGTCTCCCTGGTTCTCCAGAAGAGTAGGGAGAGGAGAGACAACTTGCTGTTCACCATTCTCTCCTTGCCTGTAAAGAGTTATTTATTTGCAAGAAGAAAAAGAGAGAATAGGTAAGCTAGGGCCTTCTGTCACTGCAAACAAATCCCAGACCCCAGATTCACATGCCCACTTGTGCATCTGACTTTTATGTGGGCACTAGGGAATTGAGCCTGGGCCTTCAGCCTTTGCAGGCAAGCACCTTAACTATTGAGCCATCTCTCCAGCCCCTGAAAAGTGTTCTTAACATCCTGCAGGACATCAGTCACTTAAAAACCCATTTTTCTCAAGCCCACAAGACAGAGGCAGGTAGTGAATGGGTGTGCCAGGGCCTCCAGCCACTGTAAAAAAACTCCAGAGGCATGTGCCACCCTGTGCATCTGACTTTACATAGGTACTAAGGAATCGAACCTGGGTTCCTAGGCTTTGCAGGTAATTGCTTTAACTATTGAGCCATCTCTCCAGCTATTTTAATGCTATAAAATGTCTCCTGGACCTTGGAGTTTTATGAAGGTCCTATGCATACCATTATCTTCTGAAAAGTCTCGTTCCTTTCTTGAAGGATTCACTTCTAACTCAACTTTAGCTCCTGTATTATTCAGGGTTCTCTAGAGGAAACAGTTGATAGAATGGAGTATAATAAAAGGGACTTTATTGGGGTAGCTTATGACAGCCCAACAATAGCAGTCTGCAGGCCCACAGGTGAAGGAACCAGTAGCTGTTCAGTCCACATGGCTGGATGTCTCAGCAGTCCCAATCCAGCCCAGAAGACCTGATGGCTCCCTAGGGAGCGGCTGACAGTTCACGATATGAGGCCAAGGAAACTGGGTTCTGATGTCCAGGAAGAGTAGGAGAGCAGGATGCGAGTGCAAGTCATGAACAAGCACCAGCAGCCGGGGAAGGAAGGAAGACCGTCTCCTTCCCCCTAAGCTTCCTTATATTAGTCTCCTTCTGGAAGGCTCACCCACTGGGGGAAAGGGATCACTCTGGATAAGGGAACTCCTCCCTTCTCCAAAATCCCAAAAGGATTTGTCAATCCTTCCTGCAGGCAAACTCAGAGACCTGCCCAAGATTACTATGGATTAGATCAAGTTGACAAACTTAACCATCACAAGTCTTCTCCAAAATCCCAAAAGGAATTTGTCAATCCTTCCTGCAGGCAAGCTCAGAGACCCACCCAAGATTATTATGGATTATTACAATGGTCAAGTTGACAAATAAATTTAACCATCACAGTTCCTTTAATGGGTATAATTTGCCTCATGGAGTTTTATAGCCATCCTCAGAGCTCAGTTTTAAAACATGTCCACTCATAAAATATTCCTTCATACGTACTCTTTTAACTCCCACACACATAACCATATCCCAGGCAAGTGGACGAACTGTCTCTGTAGGTTTGTTTTCTGGATTTATAATGGAAATGGCCAGATACACTCTGTCATCCTTTGCATCTGGCTACCTTCAGCATGGTCTTTGCCCCTCCTGTGGTGTTGCGTTATGTATCAGTAGTTTCTTCTTTTTAAAAGTTATTTGTGTGTG
>PVHP010052797.1:0-10976 GCA_004024765.1 Zapus hudsonius
TTACTGAGGAGTGCAATGTCTCAGGATATTCTCTTCCACCATGGCTCTTACATTCTTTCCACTACCCTCTTTCACTCAGTTCCCTGAGTCATAGTGGGTGGGTTTTAAATCTGGTTTATTGTTGAGATCTTAAGTGTCTCTGGACTTCTGCTTTGGGTTGTGTTGTGTATCATTGGTGTCTGTCTCCATTGATCTTTCATGGGTTATCTGACTTGTAGTGATTTGTCTCCTGTTTGTCTCATTACTTTCTTACAGGTTTCATTTGTAGGAAACAGTTTTGACAGACAAAAGCAATTTTATTAGTCATAATGATATAGAATGTTGGTGTTGGCTGTTGACTTTGATGCTATGATCTTGAACTGGCTTTTAGCCTCTAAAGCCTCAGTTGCCTATTCTGTAAAAAGGGGATAATAATATCTACCATGGAAGGACTTAAGGAATAAATGGGATTGTATAATATAGTGACAGAATAAGCTACAAATTTGTTTGCAGTTATTATTGTTTCACTGGACATTTACTGTTATTTGGTTTCTTCTCAAGGTGAAGACAACCTTTTGTAAATGTCCTAGAGAAACATAGTAGCTTTCTGTTTACCATTTGCTCGTAGAAAGGGTGGATTGTTCCACCACTGACATTTATATATACATCTCTTGCTTGGTCTTAAGCACAGTTTATGTATAGATAAATGGGCTGCCCATTTTATTCTTTGACAGTGTGTTTGTAATAAATATATATAACCACTTACTGGATTATATTTGGGGTGTAGGTGGGGAGATAGGTGAGAAAGAATGCTTCCATGAAGGAGACTTTGACTATACTTTTTGCAGATGGATATGGTACCTTTTTAAAATAATTGACAAGTAATGTGTTTGCACATAATAATGGTGTGCTTTGAGGCTACTGGGGAGCAGACTGGTTGTAGCCTGTTCTCAAGAGAAACAGAATCTTTTCACTCTATTCTTTTGTGATTTGGGCTTTCACTATAATCCAAGCTATTTTATGGAGTGGTAGTTGACTTTTTTTTTTTTTTTTTCATTTTCATTAATCTGCTTCCCGGTGCTGGGTAGCATATAGTTTTTACTATACTTCATAGTATAGTAATTCTAATATTTAATGGTACTTTTTGTTAGGCTTTTTTTTGACACATGCCTTTTTTATTTTAGGTTTTTATGACAAGTTCATTTTGCTCTTGGACTTCAACAGTTTATATCCTTCCATCATTCAGGAATTTAACATTTGTTTTACAACAGTACAAAGAGTTGCTTCAGAGGTGCAGAATGTTACAGAGGTTTGTATTCAATTGGGGCTCTTGAAATTGATGCTAAAATTATACTTTAAAGAAGGAAGTTGGGGGCAGATAGAATGTAAGAGCCATGGTGGTGGATTATATCCAGAGACATTGTTCCCTCAGCAAACATACACAAAGGGGGAAGGAAAAAAACAACAGCAACGAAAAACTAGCTACCTCTGGTATATTTCATAACCCCCTATCCTATGGACAGATCCAGTATGCTTACAGAGCAAGGACCCCAGTGGGTAAGGGACAGAGGAGGGAAACGAGGACACATTCACAAGATTTGCTCATACAATGTGTAAACTTATTCATAATAAAGATATTTAATAAAAAATAATAGAATTATATAAAAATTAACTATATCCATCTGCCATCAACAAACAAAATAAAATTTTATTTAGAAAATAAAGGAAGTTAACCAAATGGGTTTGTATTCTAGTTTTTCCTTTTAAATACTACATTTGTTATGTCCTTTGCTAGTCCTAGACAGAAGCGCTGGGTAGAAACAGACTCAGATTGGTTCTGTGTCTTTTTTAGTTTTTTGAAAAGGTGTTATTGAGGTATAATTCACATACCATACAATCTACATATTTAGAGTATACAATGATGGTTTATTGTAGTCAGAGCTTACAAATCATTACTGCATTTAGTTGTAGAACACTTTCATTTTTATACAAAGAAACCTTTTAGATGTCACCACTGTCAGTTCTTCCATCTGTCCTAACTCTAGTCAACTATTAGTCTTTAATCCTTTGTAGATTTGCTGACTGGACATTTCATGGAAACCAAGCAATATGTGATACTTTGTACTTGGCATACTATTGTCAAGGTTCATCTGTGCTGTGGGAAGTATTAGCACTTCATTCCTTTGCTTGGCTGAATCACATTCCCATTAGTGTTTGACAGGATATTTAATGATCCTATTTTGTTCATTCTTCTCTCCTTTCCTTCCTTTTCTCCCTTTTCTTCTTGGTAGATGTCTATTTGCCCTCCACGTCCAGAATTTCCATGTCCTTTAGTTCCAACTATATTCCTGGGATCCATTTTTCATTTTTAATTCCATATTCCTAGAAGAGAGTATCTGATAGGATTGCCTGGGTCAGTTAGCACCCCTGGACCCATGTCATGTGGTCACAAGAGTAGATTCACACAGTACAAATCTGGCTGCTATTGGTGGATCTTTATGTGTGAATAAAGGATAATTTACCTAGAAGGTATTGAGTAGACAACCCTAAAAATTTCTGACTGCCTTTAATCAATATATTTTGTGCTCTGCCCTACTGATTTACTAGCCCTGTGATAATTATCATTATCTGGACTGCTTTCACAACTGCTGCCCACCACTATAGTCTGTTTAACTTTTCATTCTGGGTTCTGTATATATAAAAATGTGGAAGGGCCTAATAGGTCATCTCCAGAAATACTATACATATAGCAATTTGTAGATTCTATGTCATTTTTGTCCAGTACTGTATTTGGTTTTCAGAATAGTGTTAGACTGGTTATAGTGTTAGGGCTGAGAGTAAATTGTGAATTTCCTGAACTATAATTCTTTCAGTTTACTTTTTATGTGACTTCTGTAGTTGTTGTAAACAAATTGGAATGTGTACCAAGGTGTCTTTAATATGCTTGCTATCATTGTATGCTTTATTGGAAAGCAATAGGTCCCCCATTACTATTGTAAGAGTGTTCATTTTATGATATTGATCTTTATATAAAATCAGATACTTTGTAAAGACTGGGTTATCAAATGGCATTGACTTGATATACTTTCCACCAAGAGGTTTATTTTCAATTTTGAACCTTGAAAGGGGCAATTGTGCCTAGCTTTTCTTTGTAGCCTGTTAATAAAGTTAATAGAAGCTTGAGAAAAAAGGTCAAATGCTTTCCCTGCCTTGTTCTCCTGTAAATTTTAATATAAGAAATCTGCTGCTTGCTTTTCTAAAACATTGCTGTTCTTCTGCTGATCACAAAGCAATTTATAGGTAAAAGGTACTCCATGAATGCTAAGGGATATATATGTATTGATTTTTATTTATTTATTTTAAATTTACCACATTTAGATTTTTTAAACATTTTATGAATATTTTTATTCAAAAATATTAAACATAAAGTTATGGGTTTCTGTAGTCACTCTTTTGTGTTAATTGGATAAATTTTTAATGAGTTTTGAGAATAGTTTTTTAAAATATCTTTATCATGGATAAGTATATACATTGTATGAGCAAATCTTGTGAATGTGTTCCTGTTTCCCTCCTGTTTGTCCCCTACCCACTGGTGTATGGATTTTTATAAATGCCATGACCTATTTAAATATTCACCTAATCTTAAAAGAAATTTGCTAGTTTAGCAGATAATTTCCAATTTTAGTCTAAAACATTTACAATAATTATTTTGACTCTCCATAGTCTTATAATTCTATAGCATTTTGTTTGGTTGTAGAAATGATGTAAAACAGTAGTTTAGCTGCTGGTTGTTATTTTTTTAAGTTTTAGCAGTCTCTTAGCATTTATATTTTAAAAATAATTTTCCCAAACATGCTGCTCTGCATGTTTAAAAATCTGTCCTTTTATGTGAAATATAATTTGTAAATAACTACAGGGATGGGAGATACTGGGAATGACAGGCTGGTAGAATTGGGGGAGGGCAGGGAGGGACCATTATCTTCAACCATGCAGTACGATCTCTCTCCCTCTTTCTTTGCTCCTTTCTATCCCCCCAGTCTCTCTTTGAGATAAGGTCTCACTGTGTAGCCCAGGCTGACCTAGATCATACTATTTAACCCATGCTGGCCTTGATCTCATGGTTATCTTCCTGCTTCAGCATCCATAGTGCTGGGATTAAAAACATGAGCCGTCACAGCTGGTCTGCTCTGCTCTTTTTAGACTGCTCAGGCATTGTTGGTCTTCTCATACTAGAAAGACATTTTTAAGATGTTATGGGATAAAGTACCTGTCAAATATTATTTTAGAAATTTATTTTACCAAAATTTTAACTTGTTTGAATTTTTTGCATGTGCCTATCAGGACATAGAACAAGAACAGATTCCTGAGTTGCCAGATCCAAACTTAGAAATGGGCATTTTGCCCAGAGAGATCCGGAAACTGGTAGAGCGGAGGAAACAAGTAAAACAGCTAATGAAACAGCAGGATTTAAATCCAGACCTTGTTCTTCAGGTATATCTTTCCACTGTGATATGTCTATGTGACAGTTTCAGCTTTGCCATTTGATTATTTAGGAGTGGGATAAATAGTACCTTGTATATAAGTGCTGTGTTTATTTTTTTTTGGGAATAGGTAACCATTCTGAAGCACTAGACTGTCTCAGAATGGAAGCCCCACCCCCACACCATCTCCTAGCTGCAAAGGACAGATTTGAGCCAGTATCTTGTAGAATCCTGGGAATTTACGAGTCTGTTTACTTGCTTCAAGGATAGGGTATCATGGATCTGATTAACAGATTAAGTTTATTAGGCATTCTTTCCCGTTTCCCCTAGGAAGTGTGAGGGAATGTCCTTGTCATTGAAGGTCTAGAAGATACCTAAAATAATGCTTGAGTATTTACAGATACTGTTGTTTGTCTTTTGTCTTTGTGTGCCCTGCAGTATGACATTCGACAGAAGGCTTTGAAGCTCACAGCAAACAGTATGTATGGTTGCCTGGGATTTTCCTACAGCAGATTTTATGCCAAACCACTGGCTGCCTTGGTTACATACAAAGGAAGGGAGGTAAATGACACAATAACATTCACATCTGTAAATATAAGAGTATTTCCAACTACATATAATATAGTCTAGGAGAGCTAAGTTTGTTTCTACAGTTTCAAACACTCCCTTTAAATAGTTTCTACAGTTTCACATATTCCTCTTTTTAGAACAAGTTTGGAATTTGAATAAGAACTCATTAATCAATCTTGTATGTTTGTACAAGCAAGCATGTGAATTTATTGACCGGCTGTATGCCAGACTTTGCTCTAGGCAATGAGGATAGATTGTTGAGCAAGATATAAAGGTCCCTGCTATCACAGAGCTAGAATACAACCCAAATTGAGGGACAGGAGGTAAGAATAGAGGCCCAGAGGTGGAGAGATAATAGTTTGGGAACACAGATTGCAGATAAGTGATAAGTTCCAAAATGACCAAGATAATATGATAGAAGTACATGCTTTGCAGATTAGTCAGGTTAGGCTTCTTTAAGAAGTAACATAATGGAGCTACTTTTGATTTTCTTAACAATTTTTAACACAGAATGTGAGAGAAAAGTAGAAAGTCGAGGTTAGCTAGTGGAGCCTTTTAATAAGAGACAGAAGACTGAGGGATTCATAGTTCTTTCTTATACGTCTTGTCTTTGAGATGAGTAGATCTCTAAGTGTATTAAGAAGGGATTTGGTTTTGAGTTTGAAATTCTAGGGATATTTCAGAGTTGGAGTTACAGATTGAGAGAAGGATAGGCCAATTACCAAACCTGTTAGGTACTGTCACTTTATGAACATTGTAAGTGTCATCTGCTTTAATACTTGGTACAAGAGGGGTTTAAAACTTTTTGATATGTAAAAGAATAATTATGTGAAATATTGAATTCACTTAAGTATGTTAAGCTGTTGCTTTTTGTCAGTGAATTTAAGACTACCGCAGGCTTAATGGGAGTAATTATTGTCTACCAAGTGCTTTTATTGGAGGTTTGAACGCAGAATACTGTGGTGATTATTGAAACAGAACCAAGCTACTTCATTTATGTATCATGTGTAGCTGATTTTGTGTGACATAGTAGAGTTGCTTAGTAAAGCCTGCAAAACCTAAAATACTTGTTATTTGACACTTTCAGGAAAATGTTTGCTTCACCTGGCTTTCAAATGTAGACTAACTTTATCGAATAGAACGTGAAGATAATGAAATGTTCTCTGTCTGAACTGTCTAATATGTAGTAGCCCCTCATCACAAGTGGCTAGTGAGCACTTGGTATCTGTTTAGTCCAACAAGCTGAGGAACTGGATTTTCAGATTTATTTAATTATATCCAACTTAAATAGATGTATATGAATAGTGACTAGTGTGCACATATGAAACAACTAAGAGGGTGTGGTGAATCACTCTTCTTTTGGCAGCCTTATCACAGAGATTTGGCCTAGGGCACAGTGAAGAAGGACAAAGCATGGAGTGAATAGGAGCTGTTAGGTGCATTATTTTGCTAAAATCACAGTATTTTTTTTAAATTTAAATTTAATATTTATTGTCCATAATGAGTTACATTATTTAGTGGGCAAACCATGCATTGTTATCCCTCCCGACTTCCCCAATTCCCCCCCTCCCCATCCCTGATCAGTTGTATATCCTCCTTCGTGGGCTGTCTGTATTAGTCCTTGTGGCAAGGGATCCTGTATATCTTAGTACTCATCTCAGTCTTCCTTACCCAAGTGAGTTGTTACTGATGGGTCACAGTAGTCTTTTGACATAGTTAATAACATTCCCATTTTGAAGAGGAGGAAGCTAAGGCTCAAGTGAGGTAAATGAATAAGAAGTGGCTATTTTGACCTGAAGATTTGTCTTCCTGATTCCAAGTCTTTTACTGCTTTAGGGTTCTTCTCCGTCACAGATGTCTTTCATGAGTGTACTTCTGCTTTATAGCTCACCTCTTATTCCTATAAGGTGATCATTTTTGATACTCCTTGCAAGACATGGATCTTTTTTTAAACACAAGCAACATATAGATGCTTTATGGATTCATTTAAGTGAGAAGGATGTTTTCGGTTTCTTAGCCCAAGTTTTCTCAAAATTATTTAAATTTTATTTCTGTATATGTATCCAGGGGCTTCTGATAGAATACCATCTTATTTTTGTATTAGGAAATGCACTCACTATGCACCAACTGGGTGATAATACATGGGTTGACTATTGAGATTGGATCAAGGTTACTCTTAAGTTTCTCACGAGAGGCAATAGTTGACAATTTACTCCCTTGGAGAGTGCCTCTTGCTGTTGGGAAATCCCTGTTACATTTTCTGCATTGGCTCAGAAATCCACAAGCTTAAAAGGGCACTGTTGATAATGATAAGCCCCAAATTTGTCCAATGATCTCCCCTACTCCTCTAATCCATTGTATTTTAAGAGCAATATTTTCATTTAGCTGGATTTTTAAAATATGGAGTTTAAATTCAGTTTTTATTTTTATTTGTTATAAAATATAACAGCAATAGGTCTTTGATAAACTATAAAAAAAATCTCTGCTCACCCCACTCAAAAGCAGAATTTCACATAAATCTCGAAAAGATCACATGATTTAAAATTTTGGTTTCTGCTCTCCCCTTTTTCTCTTTCCCCTTTGTTCTTTCCTACACAAAATGATAACACAACTGTGGAAAAATAGGTCTTTAATATGAAAAATAAAAAATATATAACTTTCCAGGAACTCTTATTCTAGATGATCCAAAGACCTCAATAGATAGAAGTCATTTACTAAAATAAAAAATAGTTGTTAAAGTATTGGTGATAATTATCAGCACTGGCTGATCTCCTTTTGGGTTTGCTAGAACTTTTCATAATACTATTAAGTCTTTGTGATTTTTCAAGCATCTTTTTGTTGTCTTTTTGAGACTGTCTCACTTTGTTGACAGGGCTGATCTTTAACTCACATTCCTCTTGGGAAGCATCTCTTAATTATTAAAGAAGTAGGAGTGTAGAAACAGAATCATTTGACAGAGAATTTGGAATACTTTTGAGGCTTGGAAGTCATCTCCCCTCTTTTTTTTCCGAGGTAATGTTTCCCTCTAGCCCAGGCTGACCTGGAATTTACTATGTAGTCTCAGGCTGGCTTCAAACCCATGGCAAACCTCCTACCTGTGCCTTCTGTGGTGCTGTGCACTACCACACCCTGTCTTCCTTTTTATTTTCAAGTCTATTTTGCATATGCTCAGTTTTGTTGGACTCATGCAGGTTTTGCTCTGGTGACCTAATAATTTCTATAATCAAATGTATTATGGCTGCTAGAGTATTCAGAGTAATTACTAATTGTACTTTTAAAAACAGGTTTATAATAAAAGTGCTAGTAGTTGTGTCAAATGGGCATCAATATTGTCTTTTCACAGGTGTTTGTGATCTTTCATATTTAAACTCGCCCATGATTTTTAATTGCTTCGTAGAGAAATTAATGGTTAAGGAAGGAATTGTATTGAGTGAACCTCACTGTGTGTATATTATTTAAAAATAATTGTTTACAGAGAAGTATGGAAACTTTATTCTCATTTATAGATTTACTCAGAAGTAAATGTATTCAAAATACCACCTGTATTTGTTATCAATGTATGCATAGAGAGGCATAAAAAAGAAACTGGGCATGCCTATAGCACTGAGTAGGCCTATATATTTAAAGAATGAAGAAAACTATCAGTTGTAAAGTATCTGGTGTGGTAATTGAAGTGATTGTTCACTAGATGGCGATAGACACCCTAAAATCATTAATCAATTAAGGATTTTATTCTGTGAACAATAAGACCATTTAATGACTTTAATCTGTATACATTTTAGACTTTTATTAATCTTGGAACTGCTGCATAAATGTTAAAATGGTCCAAAGATTGTAATAGTCTGATAGATTTAGTGTTTAAATGATGATTTTGGACTGTATGTTTTATTGGTAAGAACAAAAATTGATCATAGCAAGCTAATTCTACCAAGTAGATATATCATACTTCTCACCATGGAAGCATAATACTTAAGTTCCTTAGTCATAGTACAAAAGACTTGATCTAAAGAGAATTGGAAATGATTTTGGTATGTAACTTTGCCTCTGAATATGATTCTTACTTTTTATTGAAGGATAAAAATATTATTATATATTCATAAGCTTATTCATTGCATGTTTTTAGTTTCACAGTAATATTTGTTCTTATGGAATAATTAGTTGTATTGACATTGGTATTGTTTTATATCTAACTTCTGTTATTTCTGTGCTATTGAGAAAACAACTTTTGGTCTAGATTTCTGATTGTATTTTCAAGTGTTTGGGTGTAAAGCCTATGCATCTTCATTTTGGTGCCCCATAGGCTGAAATGAGTTGTTCCCAATCGATTGTAGACGCCTAACTTTCAGTTGTGTTTAGAAATGAAATTTGTACATTTTAGAAAATGTATCCAAATGATTGAATGTAAACACTACAGTCTAAGCTTGGCTTTCAGGGCTTTTCTTGGTGATACAGTAGCACTTGTGAGGAGCCCTTGGGAATGGCACTGGGGCAGAAGGCTCTAACCCTCTTTGTTGCTGTTAGTGATGAATCTTTTAATTATTAACAGAGGTCGTTCATCTTTACCTAGAAATAAGTGGACCTTTCATGTTTCCATTTTTACCTTAAAAATAGCCTAGTTTTTTTTTTTTCCCAAGAAAGTAAAATAGTAAGATGTGGAGATAGCTAAAGACTGCTTGTCATGGTTTGATCCAGGTGTCCCCCACAAACAAATGAATGTGTTCGGGTAGATCGATCCTCAGCTGATGGCAGTTTGGGTTTTACAACCTCGATGAAGCTGTGTTGTTGGGGGCAGGCTTAAGCCAGCTTCCCCTTGCCAGTATTTGGCACACCTTCCTGCCACTGTTTGCTGTGCTGTGGCAGAGGTGATGTCCAGCCCTCTGCTCATGCCATCATTTTCCCTGCCAGAATGGAGTCCGTAAGCCAAATAAACCCATTCCTCTACAAGCCACTTTTGTTTGGGTTCTTTCTGCGCAGCAACTAGAATGATGACCCCAACAGTTTTGGTAACCAGGACTTGGGGTCATCTGTTGCTGCTAGAACCCTGATCTTGTGGCTTTGGGCTTTTGGAAGTGATCTGCAGAAGGAATGTGGACAGATTGGAAAGCTTGTCCTAAGAGGTGCCTTGCAGTGCTGTAAATACAGCGTATTGGATCATTCTGGTCAGAATTTAAAGACCTGAATATAATGAGAACTATGGACTGTGAGGTTTGGCTTACGAGGGTGAGAAAGAACTTGGTCAGGACTGTGCCAGAAGCAGCTTGCGTGAGAGGCCTGCTGCATTCTGCCTGCCTGTGTCCTGGAAATCTGTGCAGGGTTGTTTTATGTAAAGATGGACTGGTGTGAGCAGATGGAGATGGCACAGAAAGAAGATCTTTGGGTCGAAACTGCTGCCCATTCACCTGCAATTGTTTGAGAGACAACCATTGAAATTGGGCCAGCTGGTCTGCATTAGAACAACAGGAAGAATGCGGACTGTTTGAAGTAATGGGCCTGAATGCTTTGATCCCCCCTGGATTAACAAGTTGGTAGCCCACCTGGTTCTGTGGAATAGAGATTGGTTAGAAAGAGAGCGTCATTGGATTTGCAACACAGTTTTGTTTTTGAAAAATGGCCATCGGCATGTGAAGCAGGTGTGCAAGGTTGCCTGCATGGAGCCCGATGGAGCCATGAGGATGAACTGTGGGTTGCAATGGAGACCCAGTGAATTCCAGGACTATGGATGGGTGCCAAGGCGAGCTGCCAGCACTGGATGACGTTTTCCTGGACTGTGAGTAGCCAAGCTGGAGGGGCGGAATTGAATCTCCAAGAGACTTGTGTTATTGGTTAAGAATCATTGAGCTTGGAGTTAGAGATTGATGGTGCCCTGTTTGTTTTAAATCTTGTATTGTATTGGTCAATCTGTTTTTGCTGTGCCTCATGTTTTGCATTGTGAATGTTCTGTGCCAT
>PVHP010052798.1:0-10974 GCA_004024765.1 Zapus hudsonius
CTGTCATAGTCAGCCACACACTGCTGGGATGAATCTCCAAACCAGGCACAGTTTATGGGAGGAAATGATTTATTTAAGCTACAGAGCTACAGATCCAGGGGAGGTCCCATAAAAGCGAAAGAGACTGGTCCTCTTTCACAGGTCCTAGCAGAGAAAAACCCATCACCAACAGGACACACACAGAACAGCAAACAGGCAGGAGGGGGTAAGGAGAGAATTCTTTCACCTTTAAATAATCCTAGGGTGGGGTCTTTCAATTCTATCCCAGATTTAAATGGCTTCCTGAATCTCTGGAATTTCCTGCCTGTACTGCCCACACAGGAAAGGATGTTTACTTCTAGTTCCTTTGAGCTTTCTTACATCCTTCCCCCTACTGAGAGGCTGCCTTCCTGTGAACATCCTCAGAGACCCACCCAAGATTACTTGAAAGGTCAAGTTGACAACAAAACTTAACCATTATACACCCCAAAGATAAAGGGGAAGAAATTTAGGAAAAGGTATTAACACAACACATAACCTGTTTGTTAAGCCTATCCTCTAAGCTCCTTCTCTTCAACTACATAAGGCAGCAGAGAAAACAGGTGTTTTAGCTATTGTTCTGACACTTATTGTCTCCTTTCTGAATCATTTCAAATTAATCTATTATTATTATTAATTTTTTTTGGTAAGGCTTAGAGCACTGGCCGGTGGCCAAAGGGCTGCATTTGTTCCTCCCATTTAATGCCTTCTTATTTGTTTTTTTTCTGAGGTAGGGTCTCACTCTAGCCCAGGCTGACCTGGAATTCACTATGTAGTCTCAGGGTGGTCTTGAACTCATGGTGATCCTTCTACCTCTGCTTCCCAAGTGCTGGGATTAAAGGTGTGCGACACTACACCTGGCTTGTAGTGTGTTCTTTATAATTGAAACACATACCTGCATGCATGCTCACACACACACACCACCTCATACTATCCTTAGACTGTTGAGTTGGAGTTCTGGATCATCAGCTTGTCAGCTATTGCTGACACTGGGCAACCTAACCTCTCTGGCTTTCACCTTCCTCCTCTAAGTAGGAATAATAAAGCATTTTCCTTGTGGGTTGCTGTGAGGATTCAGCAAGTTAATATGTAGGAAGCATTTAGAACTACCTCAGCTCTGAATAAATGATTGTTGTTATTATAGGAACTATCTCACTGAAACTTTACAACTCACCCTGGGAAGCAGTCTGACTTTCCTTGCTTCTAAACTCAGGGCAATAATATGTGTAGCATAGGTGGTTGTGATTATGAAAGGTAACACAGGAAAGCAAAAATAGTTCATGTTTACTGAGCACTGTAGCGAATCAGATATTATACCGGATGAATCAGAAATATGCTCGACAGTAAGAAGCAAAATTTAAAAGTAACAGCAGCACAAACATGGGTGGCTTTATTTATCTCATGTAATAAGAAGCCTGAAAGAATCTAGGTTCTAGATTTCTTTTTTTTTTTTTTTTTCTTCGAGGCAGAGTCTTGTTCTAGCCCAGGCTGACCTGGAATTCACTATGTAGTCTCAGGGTGGCCTTGAACTCATGGCGATCCTCCTACCTCTGCCTCCCGAGTGCTGGGATTAAAGACGTGCACCACCACGCCCGGCTTAGATTTCTTTTTTTATAAAATATTTTATTTATTCATTTTAAAGCAGAGAAATACAGAGAGAGGGAGAGAACACCAGGGCCACCACCTGTGGGTCTGGCACATGTGGGTACTGGGGAATTGAACCCGAGGCCTTAGACACTGGAGGCAAGTGCCTTAACCTCTGAGACATCTCTCCAGCCCCTCGGTTCTAGATTTCTTCTTTGCTATGTTCATCAAGTTTATCATTGTTCTTCAAGTTTTTTTAAAGTTTGTTTGTTTATTTATTTATTTATTTATTTATTTATTTATTTATTTATTTATTTATTTCAAAGCAGAGAGAGACAGAGGAGAGAGAGAAAGAGAGAATGGGTGTACCAAGGCCTTTAGCCACTGCAAATAAGCTCCAGATACATGTGTTACTTTTTCATTTGCCTTTATTTGGGTACCAGGTAATGGAATCTGGTCATTAGGCTTTGTAGGCAAGCACCTTCACCGCTGAGCTATCTCTCCAGCCCCCTGTTCTCCAAGTTTTAAGACAGCCACTACGCCTCTGTGTTCTCTCCACATGGTCTCTCCAGCAGGTAGGTAGGTTTTACACTGTTCAGTGTTCCAATAAGGCCCATTCTAAGAGGACAGGCTCTAGTGTGCAGGCATCTGTTATGCTTCTGCCTAGGTTATGGTTGCTCATGTCTCATTGGCCCAGCCCCAAGTTCTTATGGGAGGTGTTTTAGTGAGCTCCACGTTGCTGGGACAAACATCCAAACAGATACAGCTGATGGGGGGAAGGGATTTATTTCAAGCTTACAAATCCAGGGTAAGTTCCACCAAGGGTATAAACCTGACTCCCTTCACAGATCCAAGCAGAGAGAAACCACCAACAGCCAGCTCCACAAACAGAAGCATGAAGCAACAGAGCTCAAATTACCCTCCATACCTTTGGGCTGTGTCATGGTTTGATCCAGGTGTCCCCCACAAACAAATGAATGTGTTCTGACTGATAGATCCTCAGCTGATGGCATTTTTTTGTTTTACAACCTCGCTAGAGCTGTGTTGTCGGGGGTGGGCTTATGGGGGTTATAAGCCAGCTTCCACTTGCCAGTGTTTGGCATACCTTCCTGCCACTGTTTGCAGTGCTATGGTGGAGGTGATGTCTACCCTCTGCTCATGCCACCATTTTCACTGCCAGGATGGAGTCTCCTCTCGAGTCCTTAAGCCAAATAAACTCATTCTTCCACAAGCGGCTTTTGTTTGGGTTCTTTCTGCGCAGCAACAGAGAAGGTTGACTACAACAGGCTGGAATCAGATCTGCCTCCAAATGAACCTTAGGGCTGGACTCCAGGATCCGCCCCTAGTGCCTAGTGGCACCTCCTCCAGCTAGAGGGCTAGAGATCCAAGTTACAAGTTTACTTTATTTTTTTAAATTTTTTTTATTTATTTGAGAGAGAGAGACAGAGAGAGAGAGAGAGAGAGAGAGAGAGAGAGAGAGAGAGAGAGAGAGAGAGGCAGACTGAGAGAAAATATGGGCACACCAGGGCCTCCAAGCCACTGCAAATGGACTCCAGACACATGCGCCCTCTTGTGCATCTGACTGTATGTGGGCACTAGGGAATCGAACTCTGGCCCTTCTGCATTGCAGGCAAATGCCTTAATCGCTAAGCCATCTCTTCAGCCCAAGTTTACTTTATTTTTATTTATTATTATTTTGGTTTTCCAAGTAGGCTCACTCTAGCCCAGGCTGACCTGGAATTCACTATGGTCTAGGCTGGCCTAACTGCCTCCTGAGCCACCATACCCAGCTACAAATTTAATTTTAATAAAACACCTGAGTCTGTGAGGCCGTATAGTTACACTATCACATTCAAACTACCAAAGGAGGGGATTCCATAAGAGTGAGTGCTCAGCTGGTGACATGACCCAGTTAGTGGAAGAGTGCCTGTATAGCATGGGTAAGATATTGGGTTTGATCCCCAGTACTGAAAAAAAGGGGGGCTGGAGAGATTGCTCAGAGGTTAAAGCACTTGCTTGCAGTGCCTAAAGGCCTGGGTTTAATCCCCCAGTAACCCAAGTAAATTCAGATGCAGAGTGGCATATGCATTTGGAGTTTGTTTTCAGTAGCAGAAAGCCCTGTTATGCCTTTTCTCTCTCTCCTTGCAAATAAAAAAAAAAGGAGGAGGAGGATAAGGACAAAGGGAAGAAGGAAAAGAGGGAAAGAAAGAAAAGAAAAAGGAAAAAAAAAGAATGTAAATGCCTGGGACTATGGTGTAGAGGCCACCAAAACCACAACTATCCTAATTATTTTCATGGTGTCTGATGGCCCTCAAGTCTCCCTCCTCAGAGCTTTCTCCTTTGAACCAGCAGATCAGATATTCACCTTTGTTTTGTTTTTCGCCTGGTCCTTCAGAGCTCAGACCAAATTTCAAACCATAATCTCAAGTAATTGGCATGTGTGCAAGAGTCCCTCTGTGGATAGGAGGGTCAAATATTCTGATTGCAGGGCTGGGGGATGGCTCAGTGGTTACAAGGGCACATCTGGGCCCGAGTTGAACTCCCTAGCATCCAGGTAAAAATCAAGAGGCAAAGTGGTGCATGCATGTGATCCCAGCGTGCCTAGGCAATGGGAGGTGGAGCCAGCAGAATCTGGAAGCTTGCAGGCCAGCTAGTCAGGTGCACCTGAAACGAAGTGGCAAAAATAAGGTAACAAGAAGTGAGATCCTGCCTCAAGCAAGCTGGAGGGAGAGGACGACACCCTGAGGTTGTCCTCAGACACATGCACTGTGATACATGAATGCCCATACACAAATATCACACACATTACTCACACATATTGTACACACACACTTACACACATAATTAAAAAAGAAAAAGAACATTCTGATTGTCCAGGCCTTAGTCAGATGCCATCAGAGCCTCCTGGTTGGCTTCAAAACTGAATTCTCACGTGACATGGCCAGGAATTGCTGAGGTATGGCAAACAAAAACATCTGGGACCAACATCTGGCCATGAACACCTCAAAATAATATGGAGAAGTGGGTTTGGAGGTGACTCCTTCAGAATGCACCTAGAGAGCCGGGACAAAGTAAAGTTGACTGGAAGTCTGGAAGTGTACGTGCTCCTTCTGAGCACTGGGAGTTGGATGGGGGTGGGAGGCCCCATGAGGCTGGCATTTCCTGGACACTCAAGTCCTTTTGGAATAAGATGCTTCAGAAATGGTTTTTCTCATTAAAAAAAAAAAAAAAACACAGATGCACTGCCTTTCTCATTTATATTTCTTCTAATGTGCTTCTGCTTGAACAAGGGAGCCCTTAATGTCAATTTCAATTAATGCTGCTGCATCTAATCTGGATGAAATGGGGGTGGGTGGGGAAGGTCACTGTGATGTGGAGGTGGTGCTCTTGTTGGGAGGCTTGAAGGCCCTAGTGAGGGAGGTATTGGGTGGGAAGATGTGGAATGATTTGCTCCCTTCTTAATGAAGGCTGCACTTTGAAGATGCCAGCCTGCCTTCTGTTTGATGTAAAAGGAATGTGGAGACTGGAGGCAAGGACCCAGCAGTGAGACAGGATCCCAGCACTTGGGAGGCCGAGGTAGGAGCAACACTGAGTTCAAGGCCACCCTGAGACTACTACAAAGGTGGCGGCCCTGCCGTCTTTTGATCTCTTGTTCTCTCTCTTCCCTTGCAGAGACCTTCGTGTGACCAGATCCTATATCCTGTGTGGTCTGGACCCTCTCGTGAGTTCTGATTCCTATCTTCATCCAGCAGCCTGGCTGGGTGGGGATGGAAAAACATAACTGTTAGGTTGGAAACTCAGGCAGCACCTTGGTCCCCTCCTGTTGCGGTCAACATTCTAGTTGCTGCGCAGAAAGAACCCAAACAAAAGCGGCTTGTGGAGGAACGGATTTATTTGGCTTATGGACCCGAGGGGAGACTCCATCCTGGCAGGGAAAACGATGGCATGAGCATGGCATGGTGGACATCACCTCTGCCACAGCACTGGAAATAGCCATAGGAAGGTGTGCCAAATACTGGCAAGGGGAAGCTGGCTTATAACCCACATAAGCCCGTCCCCAACAACACAGCTCCATCGAGGTTGTAAAATCCAAACTGCCATCAGCTGAGGATCAATTACCCAGAACACATTAATTTGTTTGTGGGGGACACCTGGATCAAACCATGACACCTCCCCCAACCAGCCTCAAGAGAAGCTTCAACACTGAAACCGAAGCCTGCCTCCTAAACAGGAGATAAAGCCCCACCTGCTGTGTCTCTGTCTGGCCTGAAGGACTGTCCTTCCTGATGCTGAGAGCTACATGACCACCTGAGCCCTTCCCCCAACCTGGGCATTCCCCATAAATCCCTGATCTGACCTTGCCATGTGCTTTTTCCCACTTGGGAAAGTAGCCTGGAGCTCGGGGTCCCTTTCCTCCTATTAAAGCCTTTCCTTTCAGAGTGGTCTCTCGTGGTGGCCATTTCCATTCTAATAATAACTAACCTCTCTTTTTTTGTTTTTTCGAGGTAGGGTCTCACTCTAGCTCAGGCTGATCTGGAATTCACTATGTAATTTCAGGGTGGCCTCGAATCCACTGCAATCCTACCTCTGCCTCCTGTGTGCTGGGTCTAAAGGCTTGTGCCACCACACCCACCGGGCTAACCCTATCTCTTAATCCTAGCCTCCCTTAGGATTTTACACCTAGTTGCATTTACAAGCTTCCTATGGTCTCTACCCCCCCCCCCTCGATTTACCATGTGGGTGCTCTCGCTAAAGGTTTCCATGGGAAAGCACATGGGGAATGTCAATGTCGTGTGTATCTCTTCTAAGTCTCCCTACACTCACTCCCCGCTCCACGTGTTCGCTGCCCCTTGTAATCTTTCTGCAGAAGCCTGTTTTTCTCATAGATGCCACATGCCTGGTCTCCACTCTAACTTCTCTTTAAGTGCATTCTAATTTCTCTTTAAATATACCTTCTAGTTCCTTCTAGCTCTACACATGCTCACAGCTTTACTCCAGTTTTTACCTAAAGCTTCAACCTTTCTTAAATATGTTTTCAATTTGAAAATGAATACTGGCTTTCCTTCCCAGATCCCAATTCCCCTTAAATAAACTCCACAATTTGTGATTTCTCCCCAAATAAACTCAGTAATTCATAATTTGTCCTTCTTGAGTCCATCTTTATTATTCTTCATTAAAGATTAGGACAGAACCCACAAACTTGGGGTTCATAAATCTGGAGAACCCCCAGAGCCTCATCACTGGAATTAAAGGCACACACCACCACACCTGGTTTAGGATTGGGATTTCAACAGAGAGGTTTGTTCATTCAATTTCTGGTTCCCATGTAATCCATTACTGAACACTGTAGGAAGGACCAGGCTCCTGGTTAAGACTTGTCTCAAATGAGACGTCTTCTATTCAAGTCCTAGACGTCCACATTGACAAGGATTAGTCATAAACTAACCTGCATCATAACCAGGAGTCAAGATGTGTGGACTCTTACTCTGTTCTGTCTCTTTTTTCTTTTGTTTTCCAAGGTAGGATCTTGCTCCAGCCCAGGATGACCTGGAATTAGTCTCAGGCTTGCCTCAAACTCAGTGATCCTTCTACTTCTGTCGCCAAAGCGCTAAGATTAAAGGCTTGTGTCACCACACCCCACTGTGCTGCTTTTGACAGGTGGCATTCAGTGCATTGCTTCTGAGTTCCCTTCTGTGGACCTCATATCTCTATAAAATGGGGAAGTTGGACTATTCCAAGGGCATTTGGATTCAAGTTCAGTTCAATCCAATCTGACAGCACTTTTGGGAACTTCTGTTATGGGAAAGCTGGGGTTCCCAGAAAGTTGGGGTTCCCAGATAATTCCAATGAACCTTAAAACTTAAGAGTACCTGGATTTTTGTTCTATAAAATTAAAGAATTAAAATTATAGACCAACAGAGGATAGTGGGAGACTTTATTTAAAAAGAAAGACATTAGAGATCTTCAGCCATTAGTAAGGAGAGAGCACATGGGGGAGGTTTTAGCCACATATCTATAAAATCTGTGCTGGCCAGCCAAGCAAGGGAAAGAAGGAAAGATACAAGAGACTCCAATCATGAGGAAAAAAGGTTCACGTGGAAAAGAACCCTGACCCCCTCACCACAGTTATGGAGGATGAGCAGGGGGCCTTACCTAGGCCTGAAGATTCAGATGTCTCTCTACTGGGCAGCCGTGAGGGAAGAGAGCAATCATTCCTTCTCTAGGTGAATATATCTCTGGGCCAAGTGAAGCAGAGAGCTGGTTGGTCTATCTTTGGCCAATCATTTCAGGATTAGGTTTGAGCTCTAGTTAGAGATACCTGCCACTCAAGGGGAGGGGGTCATTTAAGGCAGGAGATGAGTGGAGCCTGCCTGCAAGCACAAGTCCAAGGACACTCCTGGTTACCTGTGGGGGTCCCATCACCCTAACCTGTCACACTTCCTGTGTAACTAACTGCTTGAAGGATACAAAAAGGGACAAGGCAGGCTTTGGTCCTAGGTGAGCCAGGTGTATGCTGTAGTAGTTATGAAGGGCAACCAAGGTTGGAGGACAGAGCATCTCATTTTGGCTTAGCCAGTGGTATGTGTGTGTGGCAGGGCAATGAGGTGGGCTTCCTGGAGGAGGTATCATTGATACCTGAACATTAAAAATATCACAATATGTGGAAGTAGAAAAGGGAAGAAAGAGCTGGGTGGGTGGCTCAGCCTTTAATCCCAACAGCACTCGGGAGGCAGAGGTAAGAGGATCACTTTAAGCTCAAGGCCACTCTGAGACTACATATAGTGAATTCCAGGTCAGCCTGGGCTAGAGTGAGACCCTACCTCAAACAAATAAACAAACAAACACAACAAAAAGAAAAACTCAAAGGAAAAAGGGAGGAAGGTTTTCCTAGCCAACACTACATGGGACTGAAGAAACACCCCTATTAATCCACTACATTAAAAAATATTTATTTGTAATGAGTGAGAGAGAGAGAGAGAGAAAGAAAGAGAGCCACTTTGTGCACTGGCTTATGTGGGTGCTGGGTCCTTGGGTCCTTAGGCTCTGGAGACAACCACCTTAACCACTGAGCCATCTCTCCAGTCCCAATCCACTAAATTTTGAGGTGTTTTGTTTTGCAGCAATAGATAACAAGCACAAACATCAAAGGCATCTAGTTACAGATTTTAACATAAAGGCAAAGAGATTGCCATTTTTCAGACCACAGCCTACAATAATTGGCCTATAGACATAATTTATTTGGATTGCACAGCATTATTTAAAAATATGAGTCAATATTTAAAAGCTGGCAGATTTCATGTGAAAATCCAAATTTAGGTGTTCTCTTGAAAAATCCTGCATCACACCCGAATCTAGCAACAGCTGGGTGTTATTGTCCTGTATCTGTGTGGCATGCATCTCTACTTCACTACAGTGACCTCCACTCCCTATTATCTTGCTCCAAACCTGCTTTCTGGCCCCTGAAGGCATTTGAAGTTTTGATTCATGCTGTTGGCATGGCAATGGAAAGACACTGGAGACTTCTGAGGAGAAAAGACGAGAGAGAGCCAAGCAGTGAGTAATGCATTGGTGACAGGGTAACTCTAGGGCAGGTAGAAAAAAAAAATCTGTTATTTAATCTGCCCAGAACCATGAACTCCATCTTATCAGAATTGTTCCTTCCCCTTCTCTGATTGTAGGGCTGTGAAAATCTTTATATGATTTACTTGCAATGATTGGTTAAGAGTAAGTTAGTACTTGGCTTAAATTGGCTCAGTCACACCTGGTCCAGACATGGGCACAAATTCATGCTGGACTCAACTAAACCCTTCCCTAAGAATTTGTCCTTATTACCAGAAGCAGGAAGCCTCTGTCTCTAGTGGGGCAGCTGAGAGATGCGCGTGCCATAGTCAAGGTCCAGGCTCAAGGAGAAAAGCTCATATGCAGAGGAGAGGCAAGGACTGGGAGTGACAGGCCTGACAACATGAAGTCTCTGCCCCCATCCCTTCAGCTTCTTTTCAGAGCCTGGTTCTCCAGCTTTCACATCAGTGCTGGGAGCTCCCCAAGCCCTCCTGATGAATTCCTTTTCTGCTTCTGCTTAGTCTGACCTCCTTTTCTTTCTTTGTAATGGAGAATCCTGGCTATACCCAGGGGCTTGGAAGCTCTGCAAGGAGGGCTGTTCCCTACCTTAGTCAGGGAGGAGCAAAGAAAGGATTTATCCCCAGACCTGGGAGCAGAAAAGAGCAAAGTGAATTATTAGCCTAGGAGGTTGGGACCTTGCTTGCCTGGCTTCCTAGGAAACCTTAGGCAGCCTTTGTATCTTTCTGAGCCTCGGATTCCTTAGTATATCTGAAAAGGAATGGTCATTCTCAAACTATGTTCTTTATCACCTAGAATTATGTCCTGGGTTTAAGAAGGGTGGTTTGTAGCTGGTCATGGTGGCTCACACCTTTAGTCCCAGCACTTGGGAGGCAAAAGACCCTGCCTCAAAAAACAAAACTGGGGTTGGAGAGATGGCTCAGAGGATAAGGCACTTGCCTCTGGTGCCTAAGGCTCTGGGTTCAATTCCCCAGGACCCACATAAGTGAGACCCACAAGGTGGTGGCCCTGGTGTATTCTCTCTCTCTCTCTCTCTCCTTGAAAATGAATAAATAAAATGTTCAAAAAAAACAAAAAAACAACAACAAAGGCTGGAGAGACAGCTCAGTGGTTAAGGCACTTGCCTCCATTGCCTAAGGCCCCGGGTTCAATTCCCCAGGACCCACATAAGCCAGGCCACAAGGTGGTGGCCCTGGTGTGCTCTTTCTCTCTCTCTCTCTCTGCTTGAAAATGAATAAATAAAATATTTAAAAAGAAAACAAAACACAACTGTAACGGGCTGAGCTAGGGATTAGAATTTAGATAATACCTGGAAAATTCTAATGTACCCCAAAATTTAAGGAGTACCCGAATTCTTGTCTATAAGGTTAAGGTGTTGTGCCCGAGAAGTGAGACCCCCACAGAGACCACCAGGGAGACCAAGTCCGATGCAAGCACATGAGGATCTTTATTACAAGCTCAAGCTCGGGTCGCTATCCGACACACACTGGCACAGCAGCTATGGGGATGCGACAACTGGACAGTTACAATTTTGGGTATTTAAGGCCAAAAACCACAATTGGAGATTTTCCAAGCTTCTGCAGGTGTGGCTTTAATGTGTCAGAATAACCTGACTGCAGACAGTCAAGGACCTTTTATCTATCTTATCGTCTGCTGGCTGAGTCTAGGGGTAGCAAGATATCTTTTGGCACATAGACATGTCTTTTATGAGAACATCTGTTTGAGGTCAGCTTTCAGCTAAGATGGAGGGCTGAGCACACAATGGAGTTCTTATGGCTATTTTTTTTTTTTTTT
>PVHP010052799.1:0-10975 GCA_004024765.1 Zapus hudsonius
TTTTAAAGGGAAAAACGTTCAGGTTGGGGTCTGGTTGGTCACATGAGGTTGGGTGCGGGGCTCAGGGGGTCACATGCTCTCAGGATCAGGAGGGGGTCGGAAGGACAGTCTCTCGGAAGGACAGTCTCTCAGGCCAGGTGTTGTTTCTTGATTAGGAGAGGAAGTCTTTATCTTTGATCTTTGTTGATACTGAGTCTGGCTTGGGAAGAGGATCAGGATGCAGCCTGAATTCCCACCTTACACTTGGAAAGAGCGCAACTGGAAAATTGGAGAGTAAGATATTTGGGGGAGAACTATTTGGAAAGACCTCTCTGAGTGTGTAAAAGATATAATGATATTTGTGTCCCATGTTAATGCTCATCAGAAGGTGATGTCATTGGAGGATGACTTTAATAATCAAATTGATAAGCTAACCCCTTCTGTGGATAGTGGTCAACCTCTCTCCTCAGCCACCCCTGTCATTGTCCAATGGGCTCATGAACAAAGTGGCCGTGGTGGCAGGGATGCAGGTTATGCATGTGCCCAACAACATGGACTTCCAGTAACGAAGGCTGACCTGGCTACAGCTGCTGCTGAATGCCTGATCTGCCAGCAGCAGAGACCAACACTGAGCCCCCAGTATGGTAGTATTCCTCGAGGAGCCCAGCCAGCGACTTGGTGGCAGGGTGACTACATTGGACCACTTCCATCATGCAAAGGGTGGCATTTTGTCCTTACTGGAATAGACACTTATCCTGGGTATGGATTTGCTTTTCCTGCATGGAGTGCTTCAGCAAAAACTACCATCCATGGGCTCACAGAATGCCTTATCCACTGTCATGGTATTCCACACAGCATTGCCTCAGACCAAGGAACTCACTTCACAGCCAAGGAAGTGCAGCAGTGGGCTCATGATCAAGGAATTCACTGGTCCTTCCATGTGCCCCACCACCCTGAAGCAGCTGGCTTAATAGAACGATGGAATGGTCTTTTAAAGAATCAGTTATGGCGCCAACTAGGGGGCACTAGCCTGGAGGGCTGGGGCAGAGTTCTCCAGCAGGCTGTATGCTCTGAACCAGCATCCTATATATGGTTCTGTTTCTCCTATAGCCTGGATCCACGGGTCCAGGAATCAAGGGGTGGAAAAGGGAATGGTACCGCTTACCATCACCCCAAGTGACCAATTAGCCAAATTTTTGCTTCCTGTCCCTGCAACGTTACACTCCACTGGCCTAGAAGTCTTGGCTCCAGAGGGGGGAGTGCTTTTGCCAGGAGGCACAGAGAACATTCCATTGAACTATAAAGCTTTGGGCTCCTGATGCCCTTCAGTCAACAGGCCAAGAAAGGAGTTACTATGTTAGCAGGAATGATTGATCCAGAGTACCAGGGAGAAATTGGACTGCTCCTCCACAATGGAGGCAAGGAAGAATATGTTTGGAGTGCAGGAGACTCTATCGAGCGCCTTTTTGTGTTACCATGCCCTGTTTTCAAAGTCAATGGGAAACTACAACATCCCAATCAAAGCAATGTGAAAAATGGCTGAGATCCATCAGGAATGAAAGTGTGGGTCACCCCTCAAGATAAAGAACCAAGACATGCTGAGGTGCTTGCTGAAGGTGGAGGAAATACAGAATGGGTAGGAGAAGGTAGTTACAAATACCAACTAAGGCCACATGACCAGTTACAAAAATGAGGGCTGTAATTGCCGTGTTTTGTTTTGTTTTGTTTTGTATTACTTGCTAAGAATGTTTGCCCATATGTATACCAATGCCTTTGTTTTTCCTCTATTATGTAATTAATACTGATTGAGATTATATCAGTAATCATTGTTGAATTTATATTATTAGATATTAGACTAAGCATTCCTCAAGAAACCTGACTTATGTTGGGGAAAATTATGCGTTTCCCATTGTACATGGGATAGTTATATCATGTTAGGCGGAATCATGAGATCACTATCTCCATTTGGAAATTAACATGTAAGGAGATATGATTTGATGTCAAGTTGACAAGGGGTAGACTTGTGATGGTTAAATTTGTCAATTTGATATAATCCATAATAATCTTGGGCGGGTCTCTGAGCTTGCCTGCAGGAAGGATTGACAAATTCCTTTTGGGATTTTGGAGAAGACTTGTGATGGTTAACTTTGTCAATTTGAGCTAATCCATAGTAATCCTGGGTGGGCCTTCCAGAAGGAGACTAATATAAGGAAACTTAAGGGAAAGGAGACGCTCTTCCTTCCTCCCCCGGCTGCTGGTGCTTGTTCATGACTTGCACTCGCATCCTGCTCTCCTACCCTTCCTGGACATTGGAATCCAGTTTCCTCGGCCTCACATATTGGACTGAAGAGCAGCTGCTCCCCAGGGATTCATCAAGCCTACTGAGCTGGATTGGGACTGCCGAGACATCCATCTACGTGGACTGAACAGCTACTGGTTCCTTACCTGTGGGCCTACAGACTGCTACAATTGGACTGTTGTACGATATCCCAATAAATTTCCTTTTATTATAATCCATTCTATCAACTCTGTTTCCTTTAGAGAACCCTGACTAATACATCTACACATTAAAATTTTTCCACATTATTTGCACTACAAACATCCTTTGGAAAAGAACTAGGTCTTTAATGTATACTGTAATACTTCCCAAATATAGAGCTTTCTAAATGCTTATAAATGATTAATGTTCAAGATTACTCTGTCCTTATATTATCTCTGTTCAATTCCAATTACACTATAGTCCCTACTTCCCAGTGTCCTATGTGTCCTGCTCATATCAGTATAGGTTCAATTGAATATATTTCAATTCAATTCAACTCATTTTAGCTGAATATAATAGACCAAATTTAGCCAATGATACTTTTTGTATGTTTTTCATTGTATGAGATCCACTATGAACTTATTGTTTTCCTTTTTTCATCCTCAGTCTTGACATATCAAAAAATGATCAAATGAAATTTCAAAGTGTTAAAAAGTCATCTCAATATTTTTATTGTTTAACTGAGAGAAAACTTAAAGGCTGGTTCATTGTGATGAATTCTTTAATGTATTTCATATATAACTTAGAATCAAATAGTTCAATCAAATATTTTGAAATGTTGGGAATGTTCTTTTATGGGGGGGTGTTCCAAGGTAGGGTCTCACTCTAGCCAGGGTAACCTAGAATTTAGTATATAGTCTCAGGGTGGCCTGAAACTCATGGAGATTCTCCTACCTCTGCCTCCTGAGTGCTGGGAATGTTTATTGTAATGAAAAATCCAAGTGAAATTTTCAGTTTAGACACAAAGTCAACAGTTGACTAAATGGGGTTGTTTTTAATGTTGGTTTAGAGAAAAATAATTGATGGTTCCAAGAGTTCAAAAAGAACCAAAATTCATATTTGGAAACATAATATGTGATTATATAAACATTCTAAATCTACAGAACTATTATCAGGAAAATAATTGAATCATTGAACCAGTAAGAAAGGAAATTTTTACACTTCAGTCTTGTCCATTTCTAAATGTAACATTTGATACACACTACTCACAATAGAAAAAAAAAACATGAGTGGTAGTAGATATGGTAATTTTCAAAAAAACACATGAGTAATACATTAAAAAATACATTATAATCCCACATAAAGGACAGCAGCTCAGAGAATTACAAAGAGTGCTAGGAAATAGCATAATCAGAGAAGATCTATTTGAGAAAATTTGAGTAAATACTCAGAAAAGGTGACGTAGTCAATGAGAAGCATATCTTTTCCAGAGGGAATTGCCTAAAAAATGAACTTTAGTGAAAATAACCACAGTGTATTGCTTGAGAACTCTGACAACAGTACAATAAAACACCTAAAAAGTCACTAATGTATAGTTGGGAAAATGTGAAAAACCCATAGTACAGTGGCTGACTTATGCCATATTGATACAATTCAACATTATATGTAAATGAATATAATTTAGCTCTACATTTATAAATAAAAATATAAGGCCAAAGGTGAGTGAGATAGGAATTGATGATAGTGAGAATTGTATGTATTTTATAATGGTTCATCTAATGTCTATAAATATATTTTATTTATGAACAGCTGTTTTGTGGAAACATTACAACATACACCTGAAATATAGTAGTTACTGCTTAGAGAGGTGATTGAGACTCAGTGAGTAGTAAAAAAATTACATTATCCTTTCAACTAAGTTTTACATAGTTTATATTTACCTGAAGAAAAAAAAACAGTAAAGCATTTTCTGTATTGACCCATGGTGGTAGGAACTTGAATATTTCATTCATGATCATCCATTGCATATACTTCTGATAAACTTCTCCAATAGAAGTAAATTCTCCTCTTGGGCATCTTGACTGCCTCTAATTATTTACCATGTCAATCCATTATATATATATTTTTTTCTAATACAATATGTTTTAAAGACACATAATATTGCCTTTATACTGTCAAAATTCCCTCCAAATTAGGTCTTACTTTCAATCTCATTCATTTATATATATATATATGTATATATATATGCATATATATTAGAGAGAGTGTGTGTTTTAGAGTTTTACTATAGTACTAATTATTCATAAATAGTTAAGTCACCTTCAATTAAAAAGAAAGGAAAACATAATACAAGGGACTAAACTTGCTTGAGTATAGTAAACATTAGCCTATGAAGCCATGGATGGTGGGGTCCATGGCTTTATGAATAAAGAAGTGTAGGTATATCATTGCCCTGTAAACAAACCTTACTATTCTGAATTTTAAAAACTGAGATAAGTGCTTTTCCAGGTCAGTAGTTCTAAAATTACTTGACTAAGGCAAATGAATACAAACAGTGGCAGTAGATTGGCAATTTACTTAACACATTATTAATTTTAATATATTTTATGTTAGGTGTCAAACACATAGATATATTTGCCTATGTATGTGTCTTTAAATATGTACACATTTGATTTCAATTTTCTAGAATGTGGTTAAGGTAGATGATACATTTTGTTATGAGGTTAACTTCAAGCCTCTGATTTGATAAAAATATAAAAGATAATTTAAAATATATAACATTTCAGTCATTGGAAGGAGATTCTCTTCCTTTTGTGTTGATGTAATTTATAAAGTAATAAAACTCAAAAATATGAAGTGGCCTTTGCATATAGAAAATTCAGCTTTTATTTTTACATTCCTAGAGGCAGTTTGTGTGACAGGCTGGCTGAGTTTTGCCCATGTAATGACAATTTGAACAGGTTGAGTGTCGAAGAAATTGACTGGTATAAGCACATGGATATGGCATAGGGAAAAAAAGTGAAATTTTCAGGTAGGAGACTGCAGCCCACTTAAGGTGCAATTGTTTGAGAGATTTACCATCATTAATATTGGGATGATTCATTTGTATTGAGAAAGGAGGAAAAATGCTGAAGAGCTCCTCTTTTTAATATTAGCATTACTCCTCCATAGATTAAAAAATTTTGTAGCCCACTTGCTACTTTGTAAGTATACAAATGGAGAAAAGAGTTGGCCATTGGATTTGCAACAGGATTTTTTTTAGAAGACCACTGGGTGATGTGAGATAAAGCTGTTGGATTCCTTGCATGGAGTACTGTTGGAGCAATGGCATGAACCATCTGTTACAGTGGTGACCCCAGGATTTTGGAGATGTGACGAGTGTGAAAAGACTGACAAGGAGAGCAGCTGACTCAGGATGCATTTTTGCCTGAGGCTGTAAGCAGCCCATGTGGAGGAATGGAAATGGAACATTAAAGACTCCATTTTAGGTTAGATGCTACACATGGAGCTTCAGGTTTTGATATTTACCCTATTTGTATTAAATCTTACATTGGTTAAATCTTCCCTTGCTATGCCTAATGCAATATTTCACAGTGTGAATGTTATGCCACTATGTGCATTTAATTTTTGTTTTCATTTTACAGGCTTACAGTTAAGAAACTGTCTTGATTCTCAGATGAGCCATTGGACTTTGTACTTATGAAAAGAGTTGGGATTGATTAAAAAAATAGTCCCCATTCAGGGTTGCCTTGGGTCCCCTTACCAGTCAGGGGTTCCCTGCTTCTCAGCAGATCTCAAAGCCAATTAGTCAGCTGTTGATTACCCACCTAGGTTGGGTGCCACTATTGCACAGATGGGCACTCTTGACTTTCTTGTCTGTGCCATATAGCAGTATGTTCTGCACTCTCAGGCCATCAGTTGGTGTAACTCAGGATATTTTTGGTCTGATTTCCCCCATGCAACACCTTCCAGCATTACCCAGGCTGCCCATCTGGGAGCTGATTTTAGTTTCCGGATTCAGCAGGGTCTCTCAGTGTTGTGTGACATCAGTCTGTGGAATCTTCAGTAATAGGGTCTTATCTTTTGCCTAAAGTGGGTATTCAAGGTCTGTGAAAAAATTTGACTTATTTTAGGGACCATGTGGGTTACTCTGATCAACAGCTCATTGTGGGAGGTAACTACTTACTGGGTCGGGGAGGCAAAGGTCAGCATCTTTGTAACACAGGTAGGCTTGGAGACTAAGAACCCCATCTACGTGGGAAAGTCCTTACTAAACATAGGTCCTCAGAAAGGCTACACCCGCCAAATGCTCACCCAACTAGCAATATTTGTCTCAATTGACCAATAATAATCTCACTCTCCACTGGAGACTCTGTATTTTTCAGAAAGCAACAAGAATCGGGGATAACCAAACTCCACCAAAGTGGCCTGATTTATTGAAGGACACCCAAGCAGGAGACAATTCACCTCAAACTCACCATTTAGAGCCCTGAGGTAACCTCTAAGGAAGTGAGATGACAAGCAAAAGAGCTATTCTCACAGCAAGGCAGATAACCTGGGGAAGGACAATGGAGAGTGGCACAAAGGGTCACTGTTAGATTACTTTATTTTATGGCTTTTAGATTAAAATAATCATAAAACTCAGCCTTTTATTGTCTCTTGAAAATAAGACATAATCTAAAGTAAAGGAGAATTAGTTAAACATGCTTTTTCTTTTCTGAAACTTAGTACCTATGATATAAATAGTGTGGAAAATAACATGAATTTCAAAAACTAGAGATCCTCTAACAATGATAGGTTTTGTAATTTGACTTGAAATTTCTGGGGTAGACAGAGAGAGAAAAGACCTGAGATGGGTATGAATGGTTCTTACTTAAGTGACCTTTGAATATCAAACTAAGAGAATTAGATTGTATCTCCTAAGCATTCAAATAGGGCACAACATAATGAAAGTAATTTTTTAGAAAGATCATGCTGTTAGCTCCATAAGGTCTTCATCAATACCATGCCACCTCTCTGATGAATACCGTGAAGAAGTAGTGCTCTTTTTAATTGTGCACCTGCCATCAAAATTCATTGATTGAAACAAAGAAAACATTTGTACTATTAACAAAGGTAGAACAAATGCAGGTGCACAGAATCTCAAATGGTATATACCCACAATATGGTCTTGAAGAGTTGTGGGAAAGTGACACTGACAAAAAATTCAGAACATGAATTTGTATGGGTGCAGTATTTTGGTTGTAATTATTTTTAGAATATTAAATATTAAGATTGTGGAGGTAAGAAAAATAGTAATTTCCAGTATAGTATTTTGAATTAGCAACTTTTCATTTGTCTCTAACACAAGACCTAACATAACTTTAAGAGAGGAAAGTTTTATTTGAGCTTAGTTTGAGCAGTGTCAGTCCATCATGGAAAAGGCAGTATGAAACACTATGTAGCGCATCATGGCAGACACAAAAAAAGGGCCCGGAACAAGACACCCTGAGGGTCAATCCCCAGTGAGATACTTTCTTCAGATAGTTTCCCATAAACTGATTTTCCCAGAACTTCCAAAAATAACACTACCTGGATCTAGGATACAAGGCACATGAGTCTGTGGGGGCATTTCATATTTAACCACATTATATAACAACTTAAATTTTAAAACTAAATTTTATACTTGAAGTTAGACTTACTTAATGCATTTCCTGTGACAAGCATAATAAGAATACTACAAAGTGAAAGCCATTACTGGGAATATATTATAGTAGACTGATTTGCAAATGTGTGGGATAAAATAGAGTAAAACAATATGAGAATAATATGCAACATGTGAAGAATGCCTTAACTTTCCATACATTTAGATGATACAATTAAAATTTGCCAAATATTTTTTAAAGAATGAAAGCAGAATATTATTATAACTTCAACAATAACAAACATATTGAGGGCTTCACTAATGGTAGTATAAAGCTAAAAGGATAAAAATTTCAAGGTGAATAGACAGAAATGATATCTAGGTGCAAGCAACTGAAATTGTCACTCTGAACAAAAATTAAACTGAATCAACGAACTATTGTGAGACTTCAAACTTTAAAACAAAATGAGGAAAACATGTCAAGATATAGGCATGGGCAAAAGATTTCTGAAAGACTGCAATTGGTCTAGAAATAATACTCATAATGACAAATGAGATTGCATGAATTATAAAAGCTTCAGCACCACAAAGAAAACAGTGAGCAGAATGAAGAAAAAGGCTATTAATATGAAAAAATCATTGCAATTCAGTCATCTGACAGGTGAATAATGTCTAGAATCTATAATGAACACACAAAATAAAACATCAAAAAATAAATTATCCAATCTAAAAATGGGTAAGTGAATAAGCAGTTTTCAAAACAAGAAATAAAAAGATGCTAATAAATACATGAAAAAAATACATCTTCAAAGTCCTTAACCATTTGTTAAAAGCAATTCAAAACCACACTTAAAATGCATGTCACCACAGTCAAAAAAATCAACAAACAAAGAAAAACAGCAAATGCTGGCAAAAATGGTGCAGGAAATGGATGCGCCATAAGTGGGATATATTTGAATTTAGCTACCATGGAAAACAGGATTGATGTCTCAAAAAACTGAAAATATCTGATCCAGATAAACCTAGGTATGGTCCCAAAGGAATCAAAAGCAATATAAAATAAAGAAACATGCATACCCTTGTATGTTGTGACCCTATTCTAAATAGCCAAGTCAGTAAATCAGCCTAATTTTCTATTAGTGGATGAACAGATAATGAAATATGCTATGTATGTACAATAGAATAGAATTCTGGCATTTAAAATAATGAATTTCCTCTGGTTTTAGGAAGAGAAACCTGGGAAGAAGAGGGTGGTGAGAATCAACTGAGACCTAAATCTCTGTATGGAAAGGAAAAAAATAAAATAAATGGAAGGTATAAATGAAAACTTCTTTTTCAAAGAAGATATCTTACAAAGCTGCATGTTTCTATATAGAATTTTCATATGTACTTGATTTTTGTAGACTTAGATTTACGTACACCTTCTCTCCTTCATCTCCCAGTTCCCTATCCTCACATAAACAATTCTACTCCCTAGTGTTCCCCTTTCCTTCATTAAAATTCTAATGTATTTCTTGCACAAATAGAAAAAAAATATTGAAACATGCATCAATGAAATAATAGGCCAGGAGTGGTGATGCATGTCTTTATTCCAAGTACAGGAGAAGCAGAGGTAGGAGGATTGCTGTGAGTTCAAGGCAAGCCTGAGGATACATAGTCAACTCCAGGTCATCCAGGGCTAGAGTGGGAACCTACCTTGAAAACACAAAAATAATGTAATAATGAAATTAAACATCCAAAACTAAATGCATCATAACTAAGACATTTTGAAAAGATGGTAATGTTGAGCCAGAGAGAATTCTCTTTTGGTAAGGCTCTTGCACCACAAGCATGATGACTTGCATTTGCATTACCCATTACTCATGAAATAACTGGAACTTTGTAGAAGTAGAGAAAGAAGGATGTCTTAGGCTTTCGGGCTACCTAGTTTAGCAAAATTGTGAGCTCTGGGTTCAGTGAGATACCCTGTCTTAAAAAGTAAAGTGGAGTAATTGAGGAGGACACTTGATATAGATTATTGCTCTTCATATGCACAAATGTGCACTCACACATGAAGGCACACATAAGAATACACACACATGAACACACACACACAAAACACAGAAATATAAGAGAATATTTCAACATCAAATTTCTGAGTGGGACCTTCACAGCTATCCTGACAACCTGCTCCTTGAATACATCAATAGACACTGAGGACACTCAAAACTCATTAAAACAGAAATCCAGTGGTTGCTGAGAGCCCAACTCTAAAGTAGACTTATAAAACACCCACCAAGACTCATGGAACATTGTGGAAGTGGAGGCAGAAAGATTGTAGGAGCTGCAGTTTGGGAAGGTGTATCTTGAGGTTGTCCCCCAACACCCACAGAGACCGACTGATGGTATCAATAGCCACACTGTGGAGGTCCATTAATGGAATGGGGATGGAGAAGAGAGTGGTTATTATGAGGGGAATAGGACCAGAAATAGTTGGGGTCATATCTGATTAAGAAGCTAAATTAATAAACATATCCTAATGGTTTCTTGATTTATTGCTTTATGTGACATGAGTTTGTATGCAGAAAGGTTGGGATTAATGTGCTAATTTCAAATGCCATTTGAGTTCTCAATGTCCATCTGTAGTTGGTGTGGCCATGTTTTTGGAATTAAAACATTCTTCATGGTTGCAAAATGAATCCTTTATTCTAAATCCCCTGCCAAAATAACAGCAAATTTCATTTTAAGTCAGAAGAAAAAAAAAGAAGGGCAAATAGCAAATTTCACATCATTTGTCTTTTTCTCACCTCTAACGTTCTTTCTAGGAAGTTCATATCTACTTTTTCTTATGTATCTTTCACCAGAACTCTGTTACATAGCTAAATATCCGTAATGTAGTCTGGTAATGTAGTTTTTCACTGGGGAATTTTTTTTTAATTTATTGTCCATAATAAGTTACAATATTTAGTGGGCAAACAAGAAGTTGTTATCCCCAATTCCCCGATGCCCCCCCATCCCCAATCCTCTGGATAAGCTCCTCCATGGGTTGTCTGGATCAGTCCTTGTGACAGGGGACCATGGATAGCCTAGTATTCAGCCAGGTTCTCCTGGCCATGCCTCTGGATAATCTCCCC
>PVHP010052800.1:0-10991 GCA_004024765.1 Zapus hudsonius
AAGGGGGAATCACCCAACATTCCTCTGTTTAAAGATGACCACTCAAAGGAAATGCAAAAATAAAATGACTTTCAGAGTCTGTCTCATTCCAAGCAGAATGGCTACCATCAAAACATCAAATGACACAAAATGGCTTTGATATTCATGACCTCACAGTGACTTACACTACCTGTGCAAGACATGCATAATAGGAGGAAAAAACATTAAAATAGAAGACAGGCTAGTTGGAAAGAAGAGATTCGGTGGAGGAGGGATTTGCAGGAGGAAAAATGATGGGAAGGGATTACGATCATGTTATGTTGTATATGTTAATGGAAGTTGTCAATAAAAATTTTAAATATCAAATGAAGGACTGGGAAGATGGTTCAATGGTTAAAGGTGCTTACTTGCAAAGCCTGCTGACCCAGATTTGATTTCTCAGTATGCATACAAAGCTAGAACCACAATGTGGCACATGTGTCTGGAGTGCACTCACAGTGGCAAGAAGCCATGGCAGGCCCTCTCTCTCTCTCTCTCTCTCTCTCTCTCTCTCTCTCTCTCTCTCTCTCTCTCTCTCTCTCTCTCTCTCTCTCTCTCACCTCTCTCTCTCTCTCTCTCTCTCTCTCTCTCTATATATATATATATATATATATATATATATATATATATATGATGGAAAGGAGTCTGTCTGGTGTGCCCTGATTGTGGGTGGGGGATAAGGGACATATCAGACCACCAGAAGGTAAAGATTAGTCATATGTGATATCTTCCTACATTAAAATTCATAGTTAATTTAGGAAATTAGTTGCATCTGGAATACAGAGGACCCTAAGGTTTTAGATCATGGCAAAGGGAGAAATATGTTTGTGTACTTGCAAAATGATTTTCCAGGTCTAGTATATTGACAAATGATAGTATAAACTCTCCTTGAACTCATTCTACTCTTCCTGATTAAATGACAGTTATTGGAGGTCACATGCAAAAACCCGAGAAGAATTTACGTGGCTGATTGATTCATGTTTCCCCCATTAATTCGTGTTGTGGATGCTGGATTAACACCTCATGGAAATTTTGAAATTGGAGTCCTGTTGAAGGTGTGCTGTGGGGCCAGGGTTGTGGGTGTTATAACCACTTGCCATGGCCACTGTGAGACACACGTCTTAGCAGGTGTTTGACCCGAGGTTGTGGCAGAGGTCATGTGTAACCTCTGCTCATGCCATGCATTTTCCTGCCAACAGGGAGTTTGCCATCTAGTCTGTAAGACAAAAAAAAAACCATAAAATGAATCCTTTCCTAGACATGCAGCCTTTGCTTGTGACCTTTCTTCCATCAATGAAAGATGACCACTGCATGCTTCTTTGTAAATTATAGAGAGTTTCTTAACACTAACAAGAGTGGTGACTTATCCATTCTAATGAATGGCATAAAACAGACAGACTAATGGAACTGAAATGAAGGGCCTACTCTTAGCTTAAGTAACTATACTTACTTGATTTTTGACAATGGTGCCAACAAAGTTCAGTGGTGAAAAGATAACACCTTAAAAAATGGTGTTGAACAAATTGAATAAATACATGTCAAAAAGTGAAACTAGACCCACTCCTCTCAAAGGGCACTAAAATCAACTCCAAATGGATCAAAGACCTCAACATAAGACCTGGAACTCTGAAAACCCTGGAAGAAAAAATATGGAGAAATCTCCACAAGGAAGGATTAGGGAAACTCCTCCTGAATATAGCCCACAGTAGCCCTGGAATTCCAACAATCACTTAACCAATGGGATCTCATGAAGGTTAAAACCTTCCTTCCTGAAGACTTTCTGGGGAGATGGCAACATGCTTTCCACACCATTGCAGGTAGAGGGTAGGTAAAGAAATAATGAAGTGAAAGCACACCATCAGTCTGAAAACTGAACTGGTATAAGGAAATTTTAATCCCAGTTGAAAAGTAGGAGACACCTAGAGAATTCACACAAAAAAATAGAAGCTCACACGGATGCATGGACCAGCAAGCAGCGGCTGGAGCTTAGTGGCACAAGCTGCGCCTCAGGGGTGAAAAAAAGAAAAAAGGAGGGCTTTTCTCCTTTCTGTTTTTTTTTTATTTTTTTCCTCTTTCCCCCATTTTTGGGACCTAGGAAACTGTAGATTAGGTTTATCAGAGGCTAATACAGTCGGAACTGCAATGAGGAAGATGGCCCAGCTCCAGCTTCGGTTCCAGAAGGAATTCTTGCCACTGACATCACCAGCTGTATGCAGACAAAAAGTTCAGCAGTGAAGGCCACTGCCCAGGCTGCTGAACCTCAGGGACAAGAAGAGAAAGCAGGCATGACTCATCCATATTCACCCAGGTCTATACACACCTAAGAAAGTTGGTGAGAGGACCTGTGTGTGGGAGGTAGAGAGCTGGTCAGTAGAATGTGGGGGGATGTTGCTCCCTTCGAGAACAGCACAGCCCTCTAGAGGTGAAGGGTGGAACCCAGGCCCATTAGCTCCAGGTTGGTCAAGAGTGCCAAGCTTATTCCAGTCTGGAGCTCCAGGGGAAACAAAGGGGAAGAGCACCTGCAGCTCCTCAAGTGGGGAGCAGGCCTGTGCAGAGGCTCACAGCCTGAACATTGAGGTGCAGGGTGCCCAGTCTAGTGACTGATAGAACCTGCCTTAGGTCAGAAGGGGAAAGAGGAGCAAGTAGCTCTTCTCTGAATACCTCTGAGCCCCAGTAGCAAGACACAGTGGTGACTCTAGCCAGAGAAGATCTTTGACCCCATACCATATTGCACACTAGACATTAGCCCAGAACTGCTGGCATACTTGTAACTTCTGCAAGTAACACATCTGTGGTAACAATGCTGATCCATCCCAACTGGTACACGAACTGCATACCCAATGCAAACTTGTATTGGCCCCCACATCAGAAAACTAGACCCTTATCCAGAAACGGGCAGAAACCAACATTTAAAAAAAACAGCAATTAAAGCTGAAACTCCCCCCAGTTCCACAAGGGAAGAGGCCAATGAGAAAGCAGAGGAGATAACAGAACCAATCCCAAAAAGACAATAAATTAACTCTTTGTCATAAATGCAATGAGATCATGACTAGGATGATGGCTGAAATGGAAATCATCAAAAAAGACATAAATCAGATGAAACTGAACAATACAAGCATAGACATCAGACTGAACCTAATGGACAAAAATCTGACTGACTTCCAATATGCATGAAGCGAACTGAAAGTGAACCAAATATGGGAGAAGCTAAACAATCAGCTGATTAAGTTTGATGAGGACTTAACCAAACTCAAGAATGAAGTCCAGAAGACATTACAAAAATAAAAGAAGAGTGGAAATTGGAACTCACCAGGGAAATGGAGACTATGAACAAAAATATAACAGAAACCAAAAATCAAACAGAGGTTTTTAAAGCCTCCTTTGACTCCTTGAGTCCCAGATTTGATAACCTGGAGAACAGATTCTCTGACAAGAAAGAAGAAAATAATAGGGATTCCATAGGCTTCAATAAATTAAAAAAATCATGTGAACAAAATAAGAGGGCTCTGTGGAGTACCATAAAGAGACCAAATCTCGGAATTGGCATCCCAGAGGGAAAAGAAACCCAGGCCAAAGGCATAGAAAATATTTTCAAGAAAATTATACAAGAGAAAGGCTGGTCCAAACATGAGAAGTCCACATAACTCCAAACAGACAGAACCAAAGAAGGATCTCTCCAAGACATATCTTAATTAATATGCTAAACATAGAAAGTAAACAGAGAGTGCTCAAGGCAGCAAGAGAGAAACAATGCAACACTTATAAAGGCAATCCCATTAGACTTACCTTAGACTTCTCATTAGAAACCATGAAGCCCAGAAGGGGTTGGAATAATGCTGTTCGAGGTCTAGAGAATTATGGATTCCTACCTAGACTACTGTACCCAGCAAAGCTATCCCTGAGAATAGAGAATTGAAAGTGCTCCATGACAAAAGTCATTTCTACAATTATATGAACACAAAGCCAAACTTAAATTAATCATCTAACCACCCCCCTAAAGGCATTGGAAAAACTAGGACAATTAAAAAGAACAATGAAAGTCACTACTTACTCATCTAGGGAATGATCCAACAAGAGGATATCACTATCATAAATATGTATGCACCAAACACAGGTGCACCACATTTCATAAAGCAAAATTTACCCAAAAAAAAAGAAATAGACTTTAATTCCATCATAGTAGCAGACTTTAATATACTGCCATCATCTCTAGACAGATAATCTAAACAGAAAGTCAATCCAACCCTAGGAGCTCAAGGAGAAAAGAAATAAGATCATAGCTGACATTAATGAAATGGGAATGAAGAAACCAATTTTCAAAATAGATAAAATGAGGTGCTGGTTTGAAAAAAATAAATAAAGTTGACAAATGCTTGGCTATTCCAAACAAAAAAAAAGGACCAAATTAACAAAATCAGAAATGAAAACGGAGAGGTCACAATAGACCCCAATTAAATTGGAAGAATCATCAGGTCATACTTCCAAAACCTCTACTCCACAAACTTGGAGGACTTGAAGAAATGGGTGAATTCCTAGACACCTACCATCTACTAAAGCCTAACCCAGAACAGATAAAGCTACTAAATAAACCTGTCACATCCATGGAGGTTGAAAATGTAATCAAAAACCTCCCCAATAGGAAAAATACAGGACCTGATGGATTCTCAGCCAAATTCTACCAAACCTTCATCATAGAACTGAAACCACTCCTTCTGAAGTTTTTCATGTTATAGGAAAAGAGGGAATGCTTCCAACCTCCTTCTATGAAGCTAGTATCACTCTCATCCCCAAACCAGACAAAGACATAACAAGAAAGGAAAATTACAGACCCATATCCCTGATGAACTTAGATGCAAAAATCCTGAACGAAATCCTCACAAACCAGATACAACACATCAAAAATATTATCCACCTAGACCTGATGTGCTACATCCCAGGCATGCATGGATGGTTCAAAACACAGAAGTCAATTAATGTAATGCACCATATAAATGGACTCAACCACAAAAAACATATGGTCATCTCAAATGATGCATAGAAGGCCTTTGGCAAAATTCAACACCGCTTCATGATCAAAACACTGGAGAGGCTGGGCATAGATGTCTGATACCTCAACACAATAAAGGCAATATACAAAGTTCCTAAAGCCAAAATTACACTCAATGGGGAAAGACTCAAGGAGTTCTCACTTGAATCAAGAACAAGACAGGGGTGCCCACCAGCACCACTGCTCTTCAACATAGTGCTTGAAGTTTTAGCCTAAGCAATAAGACAGGAGAAAGGCATAAAAGGGATACAAATTGGGAAGGAAGAAGTGAAACTATCCCTCTTTGCAGATGACATGATCCTATACATAACAGATCTGAAGAATAATATCAGTAAACTCCTGAAGGTAATAAATTCCTTCAGCAAAGTGACAGGAAACAAAATTAGCACACAAAAATCAGTAGCCTTCCTGTATGCAGATGACATGCATACACAAAAAGAAATAAGGCAGACTTTCCCATTTCCAATTGCCTCAAAAAAATCAAATACCTTCAAATATCACTAACCAAGGATGTTAAAGACTTGTATAATGAAAACATTAATTCTCAAAAGGAAATAGAGAAGGATATGAAAAGATGGAAGGATATTTCATGCTTATGGATAGGGAGAATAAATATAGTAGATGTGGCAATCCTCCCATAAGCAATACACAGAATCAATGCCATGCCAATAAAAATCCCAGCTTCATTCTTTACAAACATAGAGAAAATAATCTCGAAATTTATTTGGAATGAAAAAAGGCCACAGATAGCCAAATCTATCCTTAGGAAAGAAAAAAATTTCCTCAGGAGGTACCACCATTTCTGATCTAAAGACATACTACAAAGCCATAGTAACAAATAAAACACAAAACTGGCATAAAAACAGACAGACCAATGGAACAGAATTGAAGACTCTGCTCTTAGCTCAAGAAACTATACTTACTCGATCTTTGATGAACGTGCCAACAATATTCGCTGGCCTATGCATCTTCAACAAATGGTACTGGACAAATTGGATAAATACTTGTAAAAAATGAAAATAAATCCACTCCTCTCACCATGCACAAAGATCAGCTCCAAAAGGATCAGAGACCTCAACATAATACTGGAAATTCTGAAAACTCTGGAGCAAAAAGAGGAGAAACTATCCATGAGACAGGATTAGGGGAAAACTTCCTGAACAAGCCTCTAGTAGCTCAGGAAGTGCAACAATCACTTAACCAATGGTATCTCAGAAAGCATAAAAAAACTTCTGTACAGACCAACCGACCATATTCAGAGCCAATAGACCACCATTAAATAGGGAGAAATTTTTGCCAGCTATAACACAGACAGAGGTCTAATATCTAGAACTTATAAAGAAATAAAAAATAATAAATCAAACAGCCACCTCACAAAATGGGGCACTGATCTCAACAGAGAATTCGTAGAGGATGAAGCACAAATGGCCAACTCTTACTAAAGAAAGTTTACATCATCTTTAATCATCAGGGAAATGAAAATCAATACTACAATGAGATTCCACCTTATTCTAGTCAGAACGGCAATCATTATAAAAATACAACAACAATAGATGGTGGTGAGGATGTGGGGATAAAAGGAACCCTCATTCACTTCTGGTGAGATTGCAAACTGGTTACAACCACTATGGAAAGCAGTGTGGAGACTCCTGAGTAGAATGAATATAGAGCTACCATGGACCCAGCTATCCCTCTACTAGGATCTATCCTCAAGCAGTCACACCTCAGCACTGAGACACTTGCTCAACCATGATTATTGCAGCTCAATTCATAATAGCTAAGAATTGGAATCAACCCATCTCTTGATAAATGGATATCAAAGTTGTGGTACATTTACACAATGCAATTCTACTCATCTGAAAGAAAAGATGACATAATGAAATTTAAAGAAAAGATGGATTTGAAGCAGATCATATTTAGTGAACTCACACAAGAACAGACACTCAAATGCTATATATTCACCCTCAAATGTGGGTCCTAACCAGGTTAAGCAACTCTAAACAAACCTAACAGGTGAAATGAGAGAATATAAAAGGAGATGGAAGGAATATGGGGAAGGAATGGGAGGGTGGGGGACTTATGCAATAAGCTAAACCAATAATAAATCGAAACCATAAAATCCTTATTGTCATACAGTAAACTCGAGGAAGCTGTGGGCATCACCAGGTAAGAGGGGCTATATGATTAGAAACAGAGGAAGTCTAACCCCATGAACAATTGAGCAGACCTGCAACTCCCTATCCCAGTCATTGGTTCCTTCAGTACCCACACTGAGCTGTTGATCAGAACCCATGTGGTTCTCAAAACAAGGTAGGCTTCTGTCAAAGCTCTTGAATACCGCCCCAGGCCAACAGTATGATCCTATTGCTAAAGAACCTACAGAAAGTAATCACACAACAGTGAGAGACCCTACAAAATCCAGAATGGTAACCAGCTCCCAGGTGGTATCACGTGTAGTATAAGTAGGCGTTACATGAGCTTCCAGGGGAAATTGGTTAATTATACATAGAGAAAGCAGAGACCACTGATAAAAAAATTCAGACTGGTATCACAAAAAGGTCAGACACACTGCTCTATGGGAGAGATCAGCGAGTCAAGAAATTATCACTTGTGCATTAGTGACACCAAAACCTGGGAGGCGAGAGTAATCAAAGGCTTTTAAATTGACCAAGAGATCCACTCAGTGACAAAGAACCCTTAACTGGAATTGGGATCCAGGGAAAAATAATATGGGGTCCAAAACTTGGTTTCCAAGAGGAAATTCCCACAACCAGAGAACTACAGAGAGGCTACATCAAATAGAATCTTGACAAATTAGCAATGTGTGCCTCAGTTAACCTATACTGATCTCACACTCCTGTTTGTATTTTTCAGGAGGCAGTAAGAGAGGCATGGTCAACCCAACTCCACCAACAAGACATGGGATGATGGCTGACAACCCAGCAAGTGATGAACCGCCCAGGGCCTATCTATCATATAGGCCCCAAATGAAACCTATGTGACTGTGACAAGAGAAACCAGAGACCTATCATCAAAGCAAGTCAGATATCCCAGAATAAGTCATCCAGACAGATGTCAATTGGCGTAGTCAGTCACAGACTACCAGGAAGAATCTCCACACCAGGCACAGTTTTGGAAGGAAAGTCTTTATTGAAATAACAGATCCAAAGGAAGTTTTAGAATGGTGAAAGAGGCTGGCCCTGTGATGGTCAGACCTCTGCAGAGACAACCCCTCCCCTTGAGTAGGAGGTGTCTAGCTAGAGGTACAGCCTAGGGGCAAAAACTGATTGATCAAATATGAACCAATCAGCTGTCTCTATGACTCACCTGGGAAATACTTAAATGAGATTCCCTAGAGGAAGCCGGCCTCTTCCCTCACAAGGCAATGGAGTAGTAGAACCTCTGATCCAGGCTTTAGGAAGGTAAGGCCTTCCCCACCCCAGCTAATGGATGGGGTGGGGGCAGGCTCCAGACTTTTTCGCTCATGAACCTCTCCTTCTCATGATGGGAGCTCTCTATTATCTTTTCTTCTGTTTATTTAGCTGAACAACTTAAGTTCTGTTAAACTCTCCACGTATTCTCACCACACTGGTGGCTGGAGAACTTTGTACTTCCTATGTTTCCTTAAATAATATGATATTATGAACCTCACAGACCACATGGTGACTGGGAGGCTTCCCCATCCAATTCCCCTTTTCCTAAATTAATAAATTAGAATAAATGTGTAATAAGATTTATTTCTGTCTCTGTGTATAATTCTTTTGCATTAGAGGACACGAACTTGGGTGGGAATTCAATGTTAAAAAACAAATATAACTGTGCCAAGATTTCCCCATATCAGCCCCCTTTCACAGATCCAAGCAGAGAGAGAAAGAGAGAGAGAGAGAGAGAGAGAGAGAGAGAGAGAGAGAGAGAGAGAGACCCAGCACCAGCACCTCCAAAACAAACAAGCATACTCTTAACTAGCAAACAACAGCAAGACTGCCAGACTTCAGCTCTGACTGCTCTTTGCATATGTGTAGCTGGAATTTCACATCCACCCCAGAATAACCTTAAGGCTAGAGCCTAAGATCTGGCCTAGGTGACACCTCCTCCAGCCAGGCAGCTGGAGAAAATCCTTTATACTTTTGAATCTATTGGGGGACATTTAGTCAAACTACCACAATCCACCCCTGGCCCCCAATAGATTTGTATCTATATTATGTTTAGTCCAAATTTAAAGGTCCCACAGTCTTTACCAACTCAAGTCTTATCTGAAGTTTAAGATTCTGTAAAATCAAAACAAGTTATGAACTTATAACATAATGGCACAGAGTAAACATTTACAAATGCTATGAGGCATAACAAGGAAAGACTGGGCCAATGTAAACTCAACAAACATCAGCAAACATCCCACATCTGTATTTTAATTCCCAGAGCACAACCAGTGACTAGCAGTCTCTGGATTTTTCAATTTTGTCCCTCCAGCTTAGCTGAGTAGCTAAGAAAACTTCCATACTGAGCCAACAGCTCTCCATGGCAGCCCTTGCACAGTCCTGGTATATCCAAAATGTCTTTGGGTCTTCATTGTAAACCACGGTCCATCTTCCAATGGCTTCACTGGCCAATCAGGGACTTTACACCCTGTTCCATATACCACATCTCAGCAGTAGCTCCTGGAACCATGTCATGTACACCTTATGACCCACTCCATGCATGTATTTCTCATGCTTTCAAAAGCAAAACTAGGTATACAGGACACAGTCATTTTGTTAATCCAGAGACAAAATAAACAGCAACCTTCAAGAGCAGATTCCTTCCTTTCAGTTATTTCCTTTCAAAAAAGTTTACACAGTCGAATGAGTCCTTTCTGGGTAGAAATACCTCAGGCGTCTCTCCATTGTTTTTTTGTTTGTTTGTTTTGTTTTTGGTTTTTGGTTTTTTGTTTTTTTTTTTAATTTATTGTCCATAATGAGTTACAACATTTAGTGGGAAAACAATGAGTTGTTATCCCCAATTCCCCACTGCCCTCCCCTCCCCCCTCCACTGGATAACCTCCTCCATGGGTCGTCTGGATCAGTCCTTGTGACAGGGGACCATGGATAATCTAGTATTCAGCCAGGTTCTCCTGGCCATGCCTCTGGATAATCTCCTCCACCACGGCTCTTACAATCTTTCCGCCCCCTCTTCCGCACAGTTCCCTGAGTCGTGGTGGATGAGTATTAAGGCTGCTTTAAGGTTGTGAGCTTAGGGGTCTTTGTGTCGAAATCGTTGGTTTCTGTCTCACTGGCTTATCCTGTGTTGATTTAATGGCTGTGGCTGTGGGCCCCTTGTTCATCCCGTCATTCTCTGCGGGGTTCCATTTGGATCCTCCCCGATATCACTGTGGTGGCTCCTCTCTTGCCAGAATCTCAGCTATCGGCCTACGGTCGGTTGGTAGGGTTAGATGGGCCCCAGCTCTCTCACTGCATCCTGAAAAATACAAACACAATCTCCATCGGAGAGTGAGATCAGTGTAGGTTAACAAATATACACAATTCTGGATTACCTAGATTCTATTTTTAGTAGCCTCCCGGTCACTCACTCCCATAGTGCGTCTTGTTTTGGGAGCCCAAAAGTATGGGATCCAGTGCCTATCGCCCTGAATCCCTGTTCCAGACAAGGGGTCCCCCTCACTAAGTGGAAAATTGGTCGAATTTGAAAGCTGTTAATTGTCTCCCCCAGGCCCAGGCTCCTCCATTACACAAATGCTCCTTTGTTGGTTCGCTGTTCCCTCCCAGTAGGAGGTGTGGTCAGCCTACTCATGGCCGCAGATTGTGTTTCGTGTCAATCGTCTCTGTTTACTCCAGCTGTCGTTGATCAGTTTCCCCTGGCAGCCTGTGCAGTGCCTTCCAGCACTACACTAACTGCCTTCTGGGGGCTGGATACCATTCCGGACGTTGAAGGG
>PVHP010052802.1:0-10969 GCA_004024765.1 Zapus hudsonius
ATTCTTCTTCTCCTCCCGCGCTCAGGATGTGCAGGAATTTTAAGTCAAACTACAGCCTATCAGCATTACATACGTACACATTCACAATTGGTCCAAATACACGGAAGCATGCCAGGCACCAAGCCATTTCCAAACAGAGTCAATAAATCCTCTGGAATGCACGACACGTGGGAGCAGCGAACAGAGGCCAGCGCCATCTCAGCAGGCATTCAAAACAAAAGAGAAAAAGCCCTCGCTGCCTCCAGTAGGTGGGCGTGGCAAGGTTTGGCCTGGGAACGGGGCTGGGCAGCCCCGCCCCCTTACCTCACAGGAACGGCTCACTACAATGGACAATAAAAAATAAAAAAAAGAGTTGGGAGAGGTGAAAAGCACCCTAAGTCTAAAGCTACTTTTTATTCTCAGCCATGGTAGCAGTCGGCAGTAGGCTTCTATTTTTCTCTTCTTTCCTGCCTGTCGCCCAGGAATCAGTCCATGAATCAGTCCATGTGGCTGATACTATTATGGTCAGTAAAGATGAGATTTTTAAAAAAAAATGAAATCCTGTATAAGGGCAAATCTGAAGCAGCTGGAAATCCTCTAATATGATCAAATGGGGCAGAAGATGCTCCAGGCAGCCTCTTTCCCTCATAGCCAGAAAACAGGCTATTGTGACAAATTTGAATGTTAGGAAGTTAAGGTTTTAGCAACAGGGTATAGCAAATGCTAGAAATGTGCTTTGGGATAGAAAAAAAGCACAGTAAAATAGACAGAGTGATTCCCAAGAGAAAGAAGCAACTTGAGAGATTGCCATTTGTCATTGGGCTGGGTAGGAAAAAATCAACAGACCCACTTGGGCCCTAACTCTGAAGCTTATCAGGGATTTTACTTCTAGGAGGGAAGAAGCCCAGTGGGGTGGTTCTGGAAATCTATCAGTTGGAAGAAATAAGAACCATAGGTATCTCCACATCTCTCTAGCTCTCCCAGTAAAAAATAAAGTCTGAGGCAAGACTTAGCATAAACTCTCTACTAGTTTCCAGGGAAGTAGTTTTCCAACCTTCACATGGTGTGTAGGCATAAGTCACCTGACTGTAAAGAAGGCAAGTATCCCAATAGAATTTGACAGCCCATGTAATCAGAGAAAGGGGCACAAGCCATAAAAGGCAGATGCAGGAAAAGAATATGTGTATGGAAAAAGGGCAGTTTGTCTCAGTAATGTCTCTATTTCCCAGTTGGGGAGTCATCTGTTCAATTCTGGGGTCTGGACACAGGCACAGATACAAACATTTTATATTTTTAAGACTTTATTGCACCTGGTGAGAAAGATAAAGGGGGAGATAGGAAAATACAGAAAGGGAGATAGGAAAAGAGGAGAGACAAGAGGGGTGCATGTACTAGGAAAAAGCAACAGAGACCAAGAGATTTAGAGGAAGTGGGAGATAGTGAGGAAAAAGGGAGAGAAAGTGAGTGAGGACCTGGAACAGGACAGCCTAGACAGGGCAGGAGAGAGAAAGTGGCTTTGAGGAAAAGGAAAGGAAACTGCCCATTTGAGGGGAAGCTTTGGGTGATGAGCTAAAGTAGAAATGGGTGTGGGGGGCATTTCCTCCTCTCAGCTCAGAATTATCACTTGCCACAACAGGTGGTGGTTCCAAATTCCTAGATTTAGATCATGGCCAGGTGGGAGTTACAGAGGGGTTGTGTAGAGAGCTCTGGGACTCTTACAGATCCTGGTGAAAGGGATGGCAACCTCTCTGAGAGTTGTTGGCAGGGGAGGAAGCCCTGAAGATCTCAAAATCATTATTGCCACTGCTGCTAGTTGCATGCCATAGCTAGATAACAGTTCATTGGTTATACAACATGAAGAAATCAGGCTTGGAATCATTTTAACTCCCTCTATCCTGGTTGGTCTCAGTACTGCTAAATGGTGCTATTGCAGGGTGCTGTAGAATAGTGGCCAAAAATCTTACTATAGACTCTGTGCGATGGTTAGGTTTTGTTGTCAATTTGATCTTTTAAATTATCTTGGGTGGGTCTCTAATGTTGTTTATAGGAAGGCAACCCTCTCAGTATGGGGGCAGGATGTAAGGAAGCTCAGGGAAATTAACATCCCTTCCTGGTAGGGCAGTGTAGGAAGGAAATTCCAGATACTCAGGAAGACAAAAAGTCTGAGTTAGGGTTGCAAGACTCCACCCAAAGGCTATATAAAGGGGAAGGAAATTTCTCTCCCTTGGCCCCTGTTTGCTGTTTGCTAGCACATGGTGTTGGCGATGGGTTTCTCTCTCTGCTTGGAACTGTGAAAGGAGGCCAGAGTCTTTTGCCATTGTGGAACTTCCACTGGATCTGCAGCTTCATTAAATCCCATCCTCTCCTAAACTGTGTCTGGTTTTTAGACCTAGCCCAATGGTGTATGGCTATGACACCCTTTATGCTACTTACCAACATGCCAGGCAAGATGGGCTCCCTACTATAATAGTGACTTACATTCTTGTGGTTGTAACCAATTGTCTGATTGGATTTCAGAACTACCCCATGGGAAGCAGTTCATGTTTGGTACTGTAAACTTGATCAAAATCCCGAGGTTGGATAGACACAGACACCAGTAGGTAGCTACTGGATGTGACTACCTGTCAAATTGCCTTTAAAACATGTGGCAGTCTTAAAATTTGTGCTTGTACTCATAGAGCATTCTGTTACTACTGATGCTGTCTGCCTTGGTTGTGGGGATCTTGCAATGGGTGATGGTTGCTGATGAAGTTGCATTAACTGGTTAAGCTGCTGAGAAAAAGTGTGTCTTGTGGTCACACTGCTTCCCATTTCTCAAAAAGGGTAATAAAATATTACTCTTTCCATAGTTCAGGGAAGTTTGTGGAAGAGGTGACCGAGTGTAAGAGCTAGAGAAAAGGAGTAGTGTTGTTGTTTGGTGCTTTCCCTCTGGGCATAGCATGATGCCATTTTGGCCTAGGAGTAATGGAAGAGTAGTCATAACTTTACAATAGGACAATACAGTGGTGGCCAGGTAGATGGATGAGGAAAGGGTCACAAGACCTCACCTAGAATTTCAGCCATTGTTCTCTTCAGCCCTCCTCCCAGCTGCAGGTGGTCTTGGGAGTCATGATGTAGCTATCATGATTTTGCATTTCAAGATGGAATGAGATTTTGCAACACTGTAGTTGCCTGAGTTACCCAAGCTCCAATAAGTAGCCCCTCACCTCATGCTGTGTAAATAACCCCAGTAATCTCATTGGTTCTCCCAAATTGGATTTTATTACAATTTTTCTTGCTCTTTTGATAGAGCCCTGTCTGGGTGAATAGATGCACATTTGTATTTCCCCAGGGAAACAGCCACAAAACAAACCTTAATGAATTTTAAAAAGTCAGGCAATCTCTTGTATCGTATCAGATCACAGTGGAAGATTAGTAGAAATCAATAGCAAGAGAATACAAAAATGACACAAATTCTTGGAGACTGAATGACACACTTTTGAATGAACATTGAGTTATTGAACAAATCACGAAGGAAATTTAAAGAAGTGCTTATATCAAGAACCTAAAACAATCCACAGCCAGGTTTTAGAAAAACAAGACACCAATCCCAAACCCAAACAATGGCAGAAATTATAAGATTAGTACAGAAATAAATGAAATATACACTGAATCAAATGAAGACTTGGCTTTTTAAGAAAGTAAATCATTGGTAATACTTTAGCCATGTTAACCAAAAGGAGAGAGAGAGAGAGAGAGAGAGAGAGAGAGAGAGAGAGAGAGAGAGAGAGAGAGAGAGAGAGAGAGAGACCCAAATTAACAAAATCAAAGACAAAAGTGGAGTGGCTATAACAGACCACAATGAAATCCAAAATGTTATAGAATGCATTAAAACCTTATATTCTAATTAGCTCAAAAACCTAGAAGAAATAGATAAACTTCTAAACACATATAACTTTACACTCTGGTTTCTCTTCAGATCATATAAATCTTTCACCTGTTACTAAACACATATAATCTTTCAAAGTTAAAACTAGAAGCTATCAGTAACTTAAACAGAGCCATTATCAGCAGTGATATTGGAGGTGTAATTGAAAGTCTTCCTACAACCTTTAATCCCAGCATTCAGGAGACAGAGGTAGAAGGATCAATATGAGTGTGAGGCCAGCCTGAGACTACTGAATGAGTTCCAGGTCAGCCTGGGCTAGGTGAGACCCTTCATCAAAAACAAAGTCTCCCTACAAAAACAGCCCAGGACCAGATGGGTTCACAGACAATTTCTATCAAATATTTAACAAAGATCTAATACCAACTCTTTTCAAAGTGTTCCACAAAACATAAAGAAAGGAACACTATTAGATGCAGTATACATTGCCATTGTTGCCTTGAATCTTTAAAAAAGATTAAGACACAACAACATCAAAAACAAAAACTACATGCAAATTTCCCTGCTGAACATACATGCAAAAATTCCCAACAAGTTACTTATAATGTGAACTCAAGAACACATTAAGAACATCATCTGTTGTGACCAACTAGGCTTCGGTGCAAAGTTGGTTCAATTTACATATACTCATAAATGTAAGACACCATATCAACTTAAAGATAGAAATTACACAATCATCTTAATGCAGAGAAAGCATAATACAAAGTGCAACTTGGCCTCATGAAGAAAGTCTTAAATAAAGTAGAATAGATGGAACATACCACAAGACAATAAAGACGATATAAATGACAAACCCTCAGCCACCAATATACAAAATGGATAAAAGCTGATTCCATTTACTCCAAAATCAAGAAGGAGACAAAGATGCCCACTCTTGCCATTTCTATTGAATATAAGCTGTGCTTGGAGGTGCATAGCTTTAATCCAAACACTTTGAAGGCAGAGGTATGAGAAAGACCATGAATTTGAGTCCAGCCTGGAACTATAGGGTGAGTTCCAAATCAGCCTGGATTAGCATGAGTCCCTACCTCAAAAAAAAAAAAAACAAAACCAAAACCCAAACCAAATCAATATACTGTATGATGCCTTAGCTATTTATTATAGTGCCTTTTTTCTTCTATCTTTCTTGGGAGCAGGGTCTCACTTGGGTCCACAATGACTTATAGACCAAGAATCTCAGCCTCCCAGTTGACAGGATTAAGGGTGTATATCAACACACCCAGCCAGTTTAAGGAAACTGACTTTGTTTACTGTTTGTTTCAATTCTTATGTGTGCATAAATATCCCATGCTCATTTTGCTTGTGTGTATATTGCTCAGTTAGATTTCAGAATTGTTTTGTTCTTTCCTCTGTCCCGCCTATTGTAATCTTTCTACATTTTTTCCTGCCTACAACTTGTTTACTTTCCCTCTTTTCTCAACCCATTTTCCACAACCTGCCCTTCTTTTCCCCACTGTATTCTCCTTAACTACAACTCCATAAACTCAACAACTTCTAATATCTATGTAAACTAAGATCACCCAACTTCCCTCTCCCAGATACATGAGCCACCTCCATCTATCTTTCAAAGTTAACACTAGCCCTCAAAGTAATTCACCTTACACTGTAACCAAAACCCTAGAAGATCCCTATCAACCTTGTTCTTTATCCACTAGCAATTATTAAAATCAAAAGAAACATTGTTGTCCATTTGATACTATAATATTTGCATAATAGGCATATCTAACATCTTGGGCCACTTCTGCTTTTACTCTGGGAATAATATGAGTCCCACCTGGCACCTTATTTGGCTCCTACCCTGGAGATATAATTATTCATTTGCACACCTAAGAATACAACAGATAAATATAAAACATAAGCATAAAAAACCCAAGCATTGAATTAAGTCAAGAAACACACACACACAAAAATCAAGACAATATGTCTCCAAAAATTATAAATCCATCACAAATGACCTTGAGACTGATTTAGATAAAATGCCAAAGAATTCAATTTAATGATAATAAGTGTGTTCAAAGGAATCCAAGAAGAAAAACACCTGAAGAAATCCCTAGAGCACACAGGAAACAAACTTAACAAAATAAGGTCAATATAAACTATAAAGAAGGAAATAGAAATACTGAAGAAATACCAATCAGAAATACTAGAAATGAAAAACAAAGTAAATCAAATAAAAACTGTAGAAAGTCTCACCAATAGAATGGATCAAGGAGGAGAGGACAGAATATCTAAACTAGAAGACAATGTGGCAGATCTAGAACATTCCATCAAAGAGAAAGACAAACTAAAAGGAAGCAATGAATGGGAACCTCAAGACTTTTGGGACACTATGAAGAGATCAAACTTAAAAATTCAGGGCATAGTAGGGGAATAATTTCACTCTAAAGGTATAGTATGTATTTTTAAAAAATTCATAGAAGAAAATCCCCTGCCTCCCAAAAAGAAAGAGATGTTAATACAGATACAGGAAGCGTTGAGAACACCAAACAGACAAGACCAGAAAAGAATCTTTCCTTGACATGTTAAAAATAAACTACAAGCGGGCTGGAGAGATGGCTAAGTGGTTAAGGCACTTGCCTCCAGTGCCTAAGGCCCCTGGTTCAATTCCCCAGGACCCACATAAGCCAGACCCACAGGTGGTGGCCCTGGTGCGCTCTCTCTCTCTTTCTCTCTCTCTCTCTCCTTGAAAATGAATAAATAAAATAAAAATAAATAAACTACAAGCACACAGACAAAAGAAAATATACTGAAAGCAGTATGAGAGAAGCATCAAGGCACCTATAAAGGCAAGCCCATCAGGATAACAGCAGACTACTCAACACAAACTTTAAAGGCCAAAAGGGTTTATGGGATTAAACTATAAACCAACAGCAAGAAAAACTATAGAACGTACACAAACTCATGGAAACAAACAGTATGCTACTGAATGATGAATAGGCCATTGAGGAAATAAAAAAGGAAATAAAAACAATATGATAATGAAAATGCAGTATACTAAAACTTATGAGATACAATGAAGACATTCCTAAGAGGGAAACTATTACTTTAAGTGTTTATATTATCAAATTAGAGAGTCACAAGTAAATAACTTAATGCTTCACCTTAAGGCCTTGGAAAATGAAGAACAAGGCAAACCCAGAAGCAGTAGACAAACGGAAATAATAAATGTAAGGTCAGAAATTAATGACATAGAAACAAAATAAAACAATACAAAGAATCAATGAAATGAAGAATTAGTTTTTGGAAAGGACACACAGTTTATATAAGCTTAGCAAAACTGACCAAAAGAGAGAGAAGAGATGCAAATTCATAAATTTAGAGATGAAAAAGGGACCATTACAACAAATACCACTGAAATTTAGAAATTCATAAGGATATACCTTAAGAATATATACTCTACTAAGTTTGAAAATCTAAACGAAAAGAATGATTTTGCAGATATTTATGACCTTCCAAAATTAAAGCAAGATGAGATAAACCACTTAACCTATAACAAGCACTGAGATCCAAACAGTTATAAAAATTCTCCCAACTAATAAAAGGATAAGCTCAGATGGTTTCACTTGTCAATTCTACCAGACCTTCATGGTAGAACTAATACCAATGCTTCTCAAACTTTTTCATAAAAGAGAAAGGGAGGAATACCAGCAAATTCTTTCTGTGAAGCCAGCATTAACCTATTACCAAAACGAGAGAAAGAGAGAACAAACAAACAAACAAAAAACTACAGACCAATCTCCCTCATGAACATAGATGCAAAAAACTCAACCAAATACTGGTGGACAGAATAGAATATAAATTTTCATTAAAAAGATCATTTACTCTGACTAGGTAGATTTTTATCCCAGAGATGCAGGGATGGTTTAATATATGCAAATCAATAAATATAATACACTATATAAATGGACTGAAGGACAAAAGTCACATGATTAGCTCAAGAAATGCAGAAAAGGCATTTGACAAAATCTAACATCCCTTCATGATAAAAGTCCTAAATAAACTGGGAACAGAAGGAACATATCTCAACATAATTAAGGCTACTTATGACAAACTTAGACCCTGCATTTATACTAAATAGGGAAAAACTTGAAGCAGTTCCACTAAAATTAGGAACAAGACAAGGATGTTCACTGTCCCCACATTTATTTAAGATAGTACTGGAAGTCTTAGCTATAGCAATAAAATTTTTAAAAAAGGATACAACTTGGAAAGGAAGAGGTGAAATTATCATTATTTACAGATACACAAGAGACCCTGAAGACTCTACCAGCAAACTCTTAGAGCTGATTTGGAGGTGATAAACACTTTTAGGAACATAGCAGGATACAAAATCAACATACAGATGTCAGCATCTTTGTTGTATACTAACAACAACCACACCAAGGATGAAATCAGGGAAACACTCCCATTCACAAATTGCCTCTAAAATAAAGTATCATAGCCTGGAGTGGTGTCACATGCCTTTAATCCCAGCACTTGGGGGCAGGTTTTCTACAATGAAAACTTTAAAACAGTCAAGAGAGAAATTGTAGGAGACACTAAGAAATGGAAAGACATCCTATGTTCTTGGAAGAATCAATATAGTGAAAATGTCAATCTTACCAACATTAATGTTGGTAAGATTGACATTTAATGCAATCCCCATCAAAATTCCACCACATTGTTCACAGAAATAGAGAAAACAATCCTGAAATTCACTTGTCAACACAAAAAAACCAAATAGGCAAAACATTTCTGAGCAACAAAAACAACAAAAAGCTGGTGGTAAAACCATACTTGATTGTAAGATATATTACAGAGTTATAGTAACAAAAGCAGCATTGGATTGGTACAAAACAGACATGTAGATGAATGTAACAAAATAGAGGATCCAGATGTAAACCCAGGCAGCTACATCCATCTGATTTTCCACACAAATGCCAAAAATATTAACAAATGGTGCTGGGAAAACTGGATTATCTATATGTAGAAGGAAGAAAATAGATCCTTATCTTTCTTCATGCACAAAAATCAAAGACCTTAATATCAGAACTGAAACTGCTAGAGAAAAAAGTAGGGGAAACACTTCAACATATTGCTATAGGCAATGACTTTCAGAATAGAACTCCCTTTGCTCAGGAAGTAAAACCACTAATCAATCATTGGGACCTCAGAAAATTGAAAAGCTTTTGTATAGCAAAGGACCATGTGAATAGAGCTAAGAGGCAATTTACAGAATAGGAAAAACATATTTATCAGCTATACATTTGAGAGGACCAATATTCAATATGTATGAGGAATTCATAAACTAAATAAGAAATCAAAAACCCCAATTAAAAATTGGCTATGGAACTGAATAGAAATTTCTGAAAAAATATGTCTCACCTCCTTAGCCATCAGAGAAATGCAAATTAAAATAACTTTTTGATATCATCTCACTCCTGTCAGAATGGCTATCATCAAGAAAATAAATGACAATAAATGCAGGTGAGGATGTGGAAAAAGAGGAACCTTTCTGCATTGTTGGTGGAAATGTAAACTCATACAACCATTGCAGAAATTGGTGTGGAGGTTCCTGAGAATCTAAATATAGTTTTACCATATGACTCAGCTATATAACTCCTTGGCATATATCCTAAGTATTGGGGAGTCACAGACCCCTGGCAGCAGGAGAAAGGGCTCAATCAGGGAGAGGTGAGGTATACAGTCGGACAGACACACGTGACTGGGAGAAATATCGGGCAAATCTCATTTTATTTGAGCACCCAAAGCCCTTTTAGAACCCGAGGCTGCATTGTTCAGCCTATTTCTCTCAAGCAATAAGGTTCAAACTTTTTGGTGGGAGTCAATCAGCAGAGTACAGCAGAGCAAAGTACGCCTCCTTAGGGTGCATTGTTTTACAGCCAATCAGAAGAGTAGTTTGTTCATTTTCAGGAGGCGGGGCTATTGCCAGTAAAATGAAACTCAGCAAGCAGGAACAAGGCTTACCAGCTACACAGAATTCAACAAACAGGATCAAGGCTTATCAGCTACTACTTCTGCCTCCCGAGTGTTGGGATTGAAGGCCTGTGCCACCATGCCCAGCTTTTTTCCATATTCTAAAAGTTAGCCTAAGGTTGCTCAGTTAGGCTGGAGCCCAACATCCTAAGGACTTTATTCACTGCCTTAGAGATATTTGCTTATCCATGTTTATTGCTGCTCTATTCCCAATAGTTAGGAAATGGAACCAGTTTATATGCCCTTCAATGGATTAATGAATAATGAATGTGTGGCACAGTTATACAATGGAGTTCTATTCAGTAGTAAAGAAAAATGAAATGAAAATTTGCAGGGAAATGGATCTGGGAAAGATTATACTAAGTAAGGTAACCCAGGCTCATAAAGTCAAATGCCGCGTGTTCTCCCTCATTTGTGAATTCTAGGTACAAATGTTTAGATTTGTGAGTCAGAGTAAAAATCAGTAGTAGAGGCCAGGAAGCTAGAAAGAGGTTATAATGGAGGGAGGAAAGGGGAGACTTTAGGGGAGAGTATTGTATATATGTAGAGTGACAGATGCTGGAATGGCCCAAGTGGGGTCAGAGGAAGGGACCAAGTAAAGGAAGAGTGGGAGGAGGGTTAATCAAATTTCAAGATGTTATGGATAAGTCATGTGGAAACCTACTTCTTTGGATAATGTTGTACCCATAAACCAAAGATTGTTTGTGGTAGTTTGAATAATGTCCCCCAAAAGAATTAAGGATTTATTAAAATTATTAATTGTCTCCAGGCTTCTGGCTAGAGGAAGTACCACTTTGGCCTAGCCTCCTGGGGACTGACCCTTTCTAATTTGGATGTAAAATAGTAAGGATAGATATGCAAAAGAAGAGCCTGAACCCTGACCTGGAGTTCTGCATTTTTGTGAATGAGTGTGTTACAGTGTGTTTGCTTGGTGCTGGTGCTGGGCTTCTGTCTCTGTCTCTGCTTGCTTCTGTGAAAGGGGGCCAGCTTTCCCTTAACTTCTTCCCCTGGATCTGTTCAATAAATTTTCCTCCCCAAATCGTGCGTGGTTTGGAGATTCATCCCAGCGGCGTGTGGCTGACTACGACA